>CATIWR010650200.1:0-49120 GCA_949677035.1 Omphalea diandra | reverse complement strand
TATATATATATATATATATAGAGTAAAAGCACAATGAAGGCAAACGTAAAACAACTTTAGGCTCTTGTAGGTATATATATAGGAGTGTGAAGAGCTCTTTGTTTCTTTGAAAAATATGACCGTTGGGAGTGTTCAATGATTGTGAATGAAACAATGACTGTTTGACATGACTGTTAGCTAGTTCAAGCAAATGTTCATCATTCAACAATGGTTGTTGCTTACAACACACATTGGGTGAATTCATAATGATCGTGGAGGTATATAAAAATATTAGGTGTAAATCACAAACAACACAACGATCATTAGCAAATTTGTGACGGTTGTTGGCCATGTTTTCTAAAGCAAACCCAAGTTTAAAATAGAATTTTCAAATGAGCAAACAATTTCAAAGCTAGATTTATTTAAATTATTAGTCAAACTCAATGATCTAGTCATGAATTCAATTAATAAAGGGATAATTGATCAAGACAAAACACAATAAAAAATCTTTAGCTTATAGAATATAAAGATTTTAGTTAAAGTCATTTCACATAACACATTAATCATCAATCAACAAAGATTATGCATGAATTAATAAGGGTAAAAGAGAAGAACCTATTAATGTTAACTCAATGTACTTCCATCAATCATTCCAAATTCTCTTTTAATGAATTACATCTTTCATCATAAAAAGGTTTAGTAAAAATATCCATTAAGTGATGGTTAGTATCAATAAATTCTAATACAATATCACCATTATTAACATGTTTTATATGCTTACTCTTAGAATGCTAAATGAGATTCCCAGACAAGTTGATGGTATTAGTGTTATCACATTTGATGGCCGTTAGATTTACAACAACCTTGTAATCAAGAAGTTATTGCTGCATCCATAGGATTTGAGCACAACAAAGACCTGTTGCCATGTAATTATCTTCAGGTATAGACAAAATAACTAAATTTTGCTTTTTGCTACTCTAAGACACTAAACATTCATCAAGTAATTGGCATGTGTTTGAAGTGCTCTTTCTATTTATACACCCTTTAAAATCAACAATTGAAAATGCATTTAACTCAAATGAAGAACTCTTAAGATACAAAAGTCCTAAGTTGGGAGTACCATTAAGGTATCCGAGTATGTGTTTTACAACATGCAAGTGAGACTCCTTGGGATTAGACTGGTATCTTGCACATAATCACACATTAAACATAATATTAGGCCTAGATGTAATTAGATAGAGAAGACTACCAATCATACCACTATACAAATTTTGATCCACAACCTTACCATGTTCATATGCGCTTAGTTTGATGTTGGTGCTCATAGGAGTTTTGCATGGTTTGTTGTTTTCCATGCCAAATCTTTTGATTAGTTCTCTTATGTATGTGGCTTGGCTGATAAAGATTCCCTCATTTTCTTGTTTGATTTGTAATCTAAGAAAGAACTTAAGTTCTCCCGTCATACTTATCTTAAACTCACTTTTCATCACTTTGGAGAAATCTTCACACAAGCAACCATTAGTGGTACCAACAATAATGTGATCTATATATCTTTGCATAAGCAACAAGTCTCCATTATTCTATTTAAAAAAGAGTGTTATGTCTACCAACCCTTTGAAGAGTCCTTTCTTTACAAGAAAGTTGCTCAACCTTTCATACTAAGCTCTTGGCAATATAAGGCTTTGGTAAGCTTAAACACATGGTTAGGAAAGCAATGACTTTCAAAACTAGGGGGTTGTTCAACATAAACTTTTTCATCAATGTAGCCATTAAGGAAAATAGTTTTTAACATCCATTTGATATAATTTAGAATTGACATTGGGATGTAAATGCAAGTAAAATCCTATTGGCTTCCAACCTTGCTATAAGGGCAAATGTCTCATCAAAGTCAATTCCTTCTTCTTGGTTATAGCCTTTTGCTATTAATTGAGCCTTGTTTCTAAGTGTGGTTCCATGCTCATTAAGCTTATTCCTAAAGGCCCATTTTTTTTCAATAATGGAATGTTTTGAGGTCTAAGAACTATGGTCCATACTTTATTACTTTCAAACTGATTGAGTTCATCTTGCATAGCAAGAACCCAATGCTTATCTTTTATGGCCTCATCTATGGTCTTATGCTCAATAAGGGAAACAAAGGCAAGATTGGTACATGCATTTCTAAATTATGATCTAGTTGTTACTCGACTTGATGGATCACCTATGATGAGATCTCTGGGATGATCTTTCTTGAAGACCCAGTCCCTTTCCAACTGAGTTTTGCTTGATTTGGTATAGGAAGAGGTTGATTTGAATTCTCTTCATTCCTCATTTCTTGTGGCTTATCCCTATTCTTCCCTTCTTTTCTAATATTTAGATCACTTATGGGACTCGTAAGATCATCAACATCTTCTTCTTTTCTTGAAGAAGTGGGATCAAATTTATAAAAAATAACATGCCTAGACTCTTCAACAATAAGAGTTCTCTTGTTAAAGACTCTATACTCTTTTCTGGTAGTAGTATCTAAGGAAAATTCCTTTATCAGATTTGGAGTCAAATTTGCTAAGGTTGTCCTTAGTGTTTAGAATAAAACACTTGCAACCAAAGACTCTAAAATATGCAATCTTGGGTTTCCTATTGTTCCATAACTCATAAGGAGTTTTCTTCAATAAGGGTCTAACTAATACTCTATTTAACATATGACAAGAAGTGTTCACAGCTTCAACCTATAAGTTTTTAGGAAGATTGTACTCATTTAATATGGTCTTTGCCATTTCTTGAAGAGTTTTATTCTTCCTTTCTACTACACCATTCTATTATAATGTTCTTGTAGTTTAGAAGTTATGTGAGATATCTTACTCATCATAAAGCTATGGAATTTAACATTTTCAAACTCTCTTCCATGGTCACTTTTAATTGAAGAGATCTTCAAATCCTTTTGGGTTGAATTCTCTTCGCAAAGGTCTTAAAAGCATTAAAAAAAAAGGTCCTTGTGAGGAAGGAACAACATCCGAGTATACCTAGAGTAATCATTTATAATGACAAATGCATAATGCATGCCTCCCAAGCTAGATACTCTAGTGGGTTTAAATAAGTCCATGTGAAGCAATTGCAAGGGTCTAAATGAACTTACTATGTTCTTAGCTTTGAATGAAGATTTTACCTATTTTCCTTTTTGACATGCTTCACAAACTCTTTCCTTTGCAAACTTGATTTCAAGCAGACTTTTAACCAAGTTTCTCTTTTTTAGCTTGTAAAGGAGTTCCATGCTTGTATGTCCTAGCCTTCTATGCCAGGTTTTTCCTTCATTCATTATAGATACTAGACACTTTGCATCATTATTAATAAGAGAATTTAAATCAATAACTTAAATATTATGAATTCTCCTACCAATGAAGTCACTCATCTTTGACTCATAGTAGGCTTGCAGTTTAAACATAACTCTGAGGCCTTTGTCATAAAGTTGACTTACACTCAACAAATTATGTTTAAGTCCATAAACAAGCAAAACTTTATCAGGAATAGGTGAGTCAACATCTTTACCAACTTTACCTATGCCAATGATTTTTGCTTTCCTGTTGTCTCCATATGATACATTTCCAAGTCCTACAGATTTCTCTAGTTGTATGAAGAACTCTATTTTTCTGTCATTTGCTTTGAACATCCACTCTATAAATACCACTCTTGCTTTCCAAGTTAGGATTTTAATCACAATTACAAAATAAAGAGAATCAAGTCCTAGGTACCCAAATCTTCTTGGGTCCTAGAGGGTTAGTTCTAGCCATCTGCTCATCGTGCCTTGTAGCAAGGTAATGATAGACAATGTGGCCATAAACACCATACTAAAGCATTCATCATTAAAATTCACTAGTGTCCTATTTCTAGGTAAAACATGCAAATGGTGTTTGTGAGGTTTGTAACTCCTTTGAGCTAATTGTCTAGGAGTGTTTCTCATATGAGGTGCTTTCATGTAAGGTGTAGACCCATATGCATGAGTATGCCAATTTCTGTGCCTTTGGACACTTTGCCTTTTAGGCTTGTAAAAGTAATACATGTAGGCATAGTTGGCTTTAGAAGGAGCATGTCTCATTTGTGTATGAACAGGCTGAGACTTAACCTTTATGCCATTGGTTTTGACATTTCCTTTTTAGGAACTTTCGATATTTTCATAGATTTAGGCATGCTAACTTCCTTAGTTTGACAAATACTGTCTTAGAAGTAGAAGGATATGTAGAGGTAGAAGCATTATATCCTAATCCATGTTTAATGGATGGGCTCCTTTGAGCTTCAAGGATGGAGTCTAGTTTCTCCTTTCCTTGAATAAATTTGCTAAGATTATCCCTAAGCTTAGAGTTCTCAGCAGCTAGAGACTTAACCTTTTTAGCCAAAATCTCTTGACTTTTAGCATAATCCTTTAAGGATTTATTCTATTTCTTAAGAGTGAAGGTGATAGACTTGAAAGTCTCCACTTTCATGGTTAGCTTTGTGATAATAGAACATAGTTCTTCCTTAGAATAAGAATAAAAAGGATTTACTTCATTCTAAGCATTGTTGTCAGTATTATTGTTGGACAAGTGCTTACTTGAGGGCTCATCTGATCTCTCCTCAACTACCATGAGACATTGATTGGCTAGCTCTTTTTGGTGTCCTCCTCATCAGGTTTAGAGTCACTTATATCATCCTAAGTAGCTTTGTACACTTCTTTATCTTTGTTGGAGGTTTGCTTTTTAGCAGGAACTTTATTCTTCTTTACCTTGGGAAAATCTGACTTGATGTGTCCTTTCTTATTGCATCCATAGCAAATGAGTTGACTCTTTCTACTTTTCATCTTATGCCCGTTTACTCTTTGAAAGAAATCTTTTTACTTTGTTTGTTATGAGGGCAAGGTGCTCATCTTTACTATTATTTTCATCATCACTAGAAGAATATATTAGCAAGTAAGGGGAAGAGGGGGGATTCAAAGAGTACCTTTTTGGGTTTTAGAGCCAAGTCTTTCTTTCTCACTCTAGGGCTTTCAGATGTCATCTCAAGAGTGATTTTATAAGTTGGAAGCTTTGCCATTAGTTCATTTAAAGATAGTACTTCCAGCTTGTCAGCCTCCTTTATGGCTATCTTTTTAGCTTCCCACTTGTCCTTAGGAAGACTTATTCGAATCTTAGCAACATATCTTCATTGGATTAGGTCTTCCCAAGAGTTTTGAGAGTGCCCACGATGTCAATAAACCTGTTGTACATCTCAGTTATGGTCTCGCTAGACTGGTATACAAAAGTTTCATACATATAAGTATGCATTTGTATCTTTTTCTTCTTCATTTCACTGGTGCTTTCATACTGAGTTTATAAGGTGTCCCAGGTTTCCTTTGCTGATGTGCAGATTTACAACTTTGTATATTGAGATTTATGAATAACACAAAAAAGAATGTCCATGGCTAGTCTATTTTTGAGATTTGCCTTATTTTCTTCTACTGTCCATTCACTCTTGGGCTTGGGAACAAGAACATCTCTAACTAATTTAGTTGGAACTTTTCTTCCTTCTTTGACAATGTCCCATAGATCTATGGTTTCATTGTCAAGAAAGATTTCCATACAGTTTTTCTAATACTTGTAGTAATCTCCTTTACAGAATGGTGGCTTTTGGATTGATTGTGATTCTTCATGACTTACCATGATCTTTACTTTTAGCACTTAAGCCATGATAGAGAGATAAACTCTAATACCAATTATTGTCCCTTGATGCCCTAAAGGGGGGAAAAGGGTCAAAAACGGTAATGACAAGTAAAAACTAAAGAAAGCTGTGTGTAAAAATAATGAGAAATTGACACAATCAATTTATAGTGGTTCAACACAATCCCGCCTGCGTCCTCTTCTCTAGTCTTCCATTAAAGCTTCACTATTAAGATATATTCCAGGTGCTATCAATCACCTTTACACCATTAGTTTTCAGGTACTACTATGCCGTTACAAGTAGACTTTCGAGTACTACTAAAATTGTTTCCCAATGTAGTTTACAGGTACTGCCTTAAATCTTTCACAAAAATGGTTTAGATCTACTAAGATCTCCTGAACCAAAAAAGAACCTTTCTCTAAAGAATTTATAATTTAATGATGAGAAAGAACACTGTCACTCAAGGAATAAACAATGATGAGCACCCTCACAAATTATGCTTGACTTGGTGGGGAGCTTTGAGAGATGTCTTAAGTTTATTGTTCAACTCTATTTTTGAAGAAGTCTTATGTAAGCTTTTGACAATTGATCTTCTCTTGAAGCTAGATCACATTTGTTTCATCCCTTTTATTAAAAATTGTTTTCATAACAGAATAAACTCGCTTTTGACCATTTTTCACATTTTCTCTATATAATCCTATTGTGGGAGAATCCTGTTGTGGGAGAGTCCTTTTATAGGTAGAGACATAAATCCTGTTGGATAGTCTCCATGCTTGCTTGTAGGTGAAAATACAAACTTCAATGACCATTGAGTTTAATTAAATGCCTGTTGGAACTAGTTGTTAGAGAGATTTGTCTGGATGCTCCTCTTTTGACTTTTTCAATTTTTTAGTCACCAACTCCTTGAATGACTGTTGGAGCTTCTCAATGCCTATTGAAATTGGACTTTAACTCTCGTTGGGATATGGACAATGCCTATTGTAAATTTTGAGGAGGATGTGAACTTGATGTTTTGTTTTTCAAGATTTTGTATAGTGTTTCAATGGCTATTGGCTTTGGTTCAATGCCCGTTGAAAAGTATCCTAATGCTTATTGAAAATTTGAACATCTGCCGTTGGAAGGTCCAGAAACTCTAACTCTACCTTGGTATTTTTTCAATGCCTATTGGTATTAGTCTAAAGCATGTGTCAAGACTTCAAGGGTTTTGTTCACTTCAAGTTATTTGGGTCAATGCTTGTTGAGGCATCGATGTGCCATGCTCATTGCGAAATTGCAACGCCTGTTATGAGGGTCATCTTGTGAAGCTCAAGTGATTTCAACATCCAATGCCTGTTGTGCTAAAAGAGAGTCATTGGTTGAGGGTTCCAAAAATCTGAACTCACATGTTGGTTGTCATTTCAATGCCTATAGAGAATCTCCAATGCTCGTTGATGAAGTCACAATGCTTATTGAAATCCAATAACACTCGTTGGCTTTGAATCCTTAGAGTTTTTCAAAAACTCTTCTTCTTAAAGCCTTTAGACAAAATATTGATGTACCTACAAGATCTTACACATCAACTTGAATAAGAGTTAGCTTTTAGATGTGTTTGTTATCATCAAAATAAGTTTGGTTTACCAAAGCTCCCATGCTATATCCAACGACAAAGACTAGTTCACATTTACAACCACCTTGACCTTGCAAAAATGCCCAAAACAATTACCAGAAGAGTCACTTTCAACCTCCACAAACCTGCCAACCTTTCTACCAAGCCTACTCATAACATCAACCGTTATCAAAATAAGAGGGATATTATGAGTTGAACCTAAAATGCTTGGTGATTGAAATCTAGATCATCCAATGAACTCACTTTAAGAGGATTTGCGAAAATGGCCAACTTACTATCAAAATGCCATGACCTCCTATCTAGAGTCATTTGTTTATGGGTCACATCAGAAAAGTGAAACATGAACGTATTCTTACGAATTAACTCATCCCTAACTTTATCTTTAAACCCAATGATTGAAGGCATATTAGTCATAAAAGCCTTCTGATTGATTTGTTTAATAACATGTATTTTAGCCACTCAACAAAATGACATCTTGGTTTCCCCAATTCAGAGTAGAGTATATCATAAATAACAACCCTATTCCCTTTTGTTTTTGTTTGAGAGTTGTAGTTTATAACATAGTTTGGTTTTCTAATGGATATCCATGGAATTGGAAAGGAAAACCTAAAAGAAGAAATAAGGAATGGAAAAAGAAAGCCGAGAAAAATAGATGAATAAACCCCTTTACGTCATAAAGAGTAGCCATACATGAACAAAGCCATAAATCTACTCTACATCAAAGCTATATATAAAATTTTTCAAAATATATCAAAAAATACGTTTTTATATAAGAAGGCAAGACTTCTTTCTTTTCTTAGTTCTTGAAAGCCTTAATTTTTTTTTTTGCATTTTAAAATGAATTAAATTAATATAATGGTTTAAATTATTTAAATTTAGGTTTTGATTTTTTGATCTAAACTTGAGAATTAAATTGAATTACATCGAAGTAGATTAGATCAATTAAAACTAGAAAATAGATCAATTTCTAGTTAACTTCAATCTTGATTCTTAATTTTTTGTCCAATTTTAATTCTTTAACTTGTCAAAGAATTGGAGTTTAGTCTGATTTTAACTTTTTTTTTTTTTTAAAAAAATCAATCTAGACTGGATTGTGCAAACACTTAATTTGGGTTTTTCTATTGAATTTTAATATTTTAATTCTATCTCTCAATATTTTCTTTGTTATATTAAAAATTTTGATGAAAAACAATAAGATTAATGAAAATTTATAAAAAATATTTTAAAAACATAAAAAATTATATTATTTTTTCAATCAAAATCATAAAAATAAGTAAAGTAGAGTTTTAAATTTTTTTTATTACTATACAATGCTTTTTGTTTAATGTAATATAACTTTTTAATAATTTTGGGCTATCACTAATAATATTTTAATCAATTTGAAGGCTTAATATGTATGAATTAAACCACAAAAATGCCATTAAAATGAGTAAATTTTGGTTTTAAAAGAAAAAACCAATTGAACTAAATTAATTCAATTTTTAGAATGTTTTTTTGTGAGTTTAGTTTAGTTTAAGTTTTTTATTAAAAGATTTAATTGTTTCAATTTGATTTGATTTAATAATTTAATAAGTAAACTAAACTGAATGGGCTGAAATTTTTAAATTAAATATAATTTTATTCATATTAATAATATTTATGTGATTTTGTGCTTTAATATGATGAAAATATAGTCTAATTCATATATAGATTTAAGTATGATACATATTATTGATATAAATATTTAAAAATTTATTATTATATTAAATTATTTGAGATGTATTTTTTTAAAGAATCAATTCAAATTGAACTTAGTTATAATCAATTTGTTTTGATCTAATTTTTATATTGAGTCTAATTCAATTTGCATTTTATAAGTTCAATTTTCAATCATATCTACAACTGAACAAAATTAATTTAATTTTTAGTATGTCTTTTTGTGAGTTTAGTTTAGTTTTAGTTTTTTATTAAAAAAATTTGTTTATTTTAGTTCAATTTCATTTTAATAATTTAATAAGTAAACTAAATTGAATAGACTAAAATTTTTAAATTAAAATAATTAAATAAAATTTGTTCATGTTAGTAATATTTATGTGATTTTTCACAAAAATATGTTTAAAAATATAATCTAATTCACATATACATTTAAATATGATATATATATATATTATTGATAAAGTATTTAAAAATTTATTATTTATATTAAAATATTTGAGATGTATTTTTTTTCAACAATTCAATTTAAATTGAACTTAATTAAAATCAATTTGATTTGATTTAATTCTTATACTGAGTATAATTCAATTTGTATTTAAAAGTTAAATTTTGAATTATATCTCATTCAAAACCGAATGAATTTTTTGCTCATTTCTAAACTCAATAGCTCCCTCTCTCAAAGCTAGTTTGGGATTTTCTCCTTATTCATGTGGATACTTGTAGGGGTCGTGCGTATGAAGGTATTGACTACAACTCTTTCAAATGGATTCAAGATGCCAAAGAAAGGAGGGGTCGACCATCAAGGTATTGTTTTTGTTCTTATCTTTTTTGTTTCATTGCATAATTGATTCAATGTCTTCTAGGGGAATGATAATTAAAATTTTAAATTTTCTCTGCATAAGCTTTGCATATAACTCTGTTATAACTAGGATTCCTAATAGCAACTTAATTCTTTGTTCAAATTAATCTTTGCATCATCGACCTGCATGATATTCCATTAAGAGCTCCGCCTTAATTATAACTTTTCATAAAACCTTTGGTTTCATGAAATAATTATCACACATATGCTACTTATATCATAACAACTCTACCTTTAATCAAACTTATTATGATAATCTCCAAAATTCTGATATCACTTGTTATATATCAATGCCATAATTATTATGACCACATAAGTATATAAACACCATAAGAAATAAAATAAATCAAACACAATAATATTTTATGTAGTCCACTTTTTTAATGGCTACGTCCATGACCATCATTCATTATATCATCAATAGCTATAATTGCATCCATAAGCTTAGAATACTTTCATACACATTAACCTCTAACATCAACAAATTTTATTTATTTATGCTGCTCATAGCAAATAGAATAGTTTGTCATTCTCATTCTCCTCTAGACATAATTAAAGTATTTACTACTTCAATTATCATGAACTAATAGCCCTCTAATCACAATGGATAAAAGCTCTCCATAATAATTATAAAAGTCCCTTTCTTTTAGACTCAACGCATTTATAATAATATATAAAGCCCTCGTCACCTGAGGCATAAGCAAAGCTAAATAACATTTCATACAATGCTTATATTTATAAAGTTACTCTATTTTAATCCTATTTTAATAAAAATTCAAATCCACTTAGAAATAACTCTGAAATTGGAGTGTTGCGTTACATAAAAAAATAATATTTTAATCTAATTGAGGAATGTTTAGTGATGCATATACATATTAGTTTTCTTTCTTAGTCTTATTGCTTTCAAAACTCTTTAGAGTTGCACTTCAAAACCACATGAGTTATGCTTACACAAGTGAATTTACTCAAATACTAGATTCTTAATTTCTATTGTTGATGTAAAATTAAGAAAATACTGTTTTGTTCCTTGTCACATTTAAAAAATAAATTCATCATGAACCATACTTGTATATTATCGATTAGATTCAAACCATTATAAAATTATTATGTTATATTTATATTGAGATTGAGTTAAAAATTATTTTACTAATATTCATAATAAAATGTATGCGATAAAAGAATATAAAATGACTAAACCTTTTAATAAGCTATTTGAAATAGTAATCAATAGAAACCTTGAAAATAATGAACTAAAATTGAATCTAAATTTATTATAACTAAACTAAAGTTTTAAAATGATTTTAAATATCCAAATCAAATTAAAATTCAAAATTATTTCAATTCTTAGTTATATCCAAACTAAATCCTGAATTAAACTAAAAAAATAAAATTAATTTAGAATACATTCAGTGTAAGTTATTATGATGACATGACTATCCGTGCATGTGTATACACATATGTGTGTGCGTGTGTGTGTGTGCGTGTGAATATATAAATTATATATATACTTTCATATATTATTTAATAAGATACAAATTATTAAAATATTGAAATATCTAAAATACTTGAAATGTTAGAAATGTGTAAATTATACAAAATTAAACTTATTAATTTTGAATAGTAAACCAAGCCGAATACAAAATTCAATTCAGTTTGATTTAATATTTTTTTTTATAACGATCCAATTCCAATTGTTATATTTAAAACTTGGACCAAACCAAACCATCCTTTCTTGAGACTATATACTAAATGGATACCCGAATATACAATTCAATTCAGTTTGATTTAGATATTTTTTTTATATAACAATACAATTCCATTGTTATATTTTCAACTTGGACCAAACCTAACTATCCCTTCTTGAGACTATATACTAAATGGATACCATATAAAATTCAAAGTCTTTATTACTAGTGTGAGCCAAAAAAATGTTTTCGAAGAAATAACAATAAATATTAAATAAAAATTTCTAATTAGAAAATTTCCTATATCTATTCGAAATAATCTCTAAATTTTCCTCATAAATACTAAATATATTGAAAAAAGATTAAAAAAATAAAGAAAGCTTTAACAACAAAGAGCTTGAAGAGTGTTGGCCCCTATGCACCAATAAAGCGGTTGAATAGGTGGGAAATTTAAACTTTGATCGAAAAATAAATAATTAAAAGATAAAGGAAAGGAAAAGGAAAGAATCAACACACAATATTTACAGTGGTTCATATATTAACAAACTCTATGTCCACTTTTTAATTCACCAATTGGATATTCCACTATGTTACTTTGTGTTTTGCAAGCTCACACACAATTTAGTATTTTGGCGCACACCCAACCCTAATTACACTTAGTGTTTGTGGCTAGCACAAAACCTTACAAGAGGTTTACACACTCTAGGCTTACTCTAAGATCAAAATTCAAGTGTTTAAGTTTCACACTTAACCTATTACAAGCAATCAATACTCTTAACAAACAAGGTACAATAGCAATTAAGAGAGAGAGACTTGTGAAATCAAATTGCATGAGATTGGACACAGTAAATGAAAGTTCTCTTGCATTCAAGGCCATTTGGTGGAGTATTTATTGTTTTCAACCACCAAGTAGCCGTTACTAAGGAAACTATGTCTATATCTCTAAGATTTGATAGGTAATTCCATATTTAATGCTTGTCAGAAGATTTCGCAACCATGATGTCCTTTTCATGGCTGCAATATGATTTTTATGCTTAGAATTGCACTTTCATAGTTAAGACTTTCAATTTTGTCTAATAGCTAGTGACACGTGGCTTGATAGTACTTTTCTACTTTGAATGATGTATTCTAAATGATAACAAAACAATGACAAAACCTTGAGAAGTTCTAGTACTTATATTTTAGTGTTTTTTGTATCCTATAGGGGGAAAATATTGTGATAATGCTTGGAGGATATGTGACCCCAAGTGTTTTGTATAAGAGGAGTAGTTTGGGACATTCAATGAGCATTGTGAGATTCCAAACGGGTAATGTGAACATTTAACGGGCATTCTATAACTCATAATAGGCATTAAAAAAGTGCTTAAGATTCAGTTGAAGATTTTAAAACTCGAAATGGGTAGTAACCCTTCTCAACAAGAGTTGAAGAAGTTTCCAACGGGCTGCAAATTACTCAATGGGCATTGAAGCATGTTTACAGGAGTTTGAAAAATAGAGTATTAAGTTCATGCTTTATGGAAAATCTATAACAGGCGTTGAAGTTGCGACCAATAAGCATGGAAGATTGACAATGGACATTGGAGCTATCTGTTTTAAGTTCAATAGATATTGATGAGAAATAATAGGTGTTGTCTCCTTTGACAAATAGTTTTGAAGAAAAGTTGTCAAACTTAACTTCAAGTATTCCAATGACTAGTTTTGTAGCTCGGATATGTAAAGAGCTTTTCTGAAGACTAAATTGATTGATGAAACTTTGTGAACACTTGTAAACATTTAGCAAGCTCTTTGTACGAACCTTTTGGTGTTGCTTTTATATTTGGGCATAGTAAGTATTGTTGTTGTTACACTTTTGAGAGTAGGTTTTTTTGAGCTTTAAAATTGTATTTGATAGCTAATTTGAGAGGCATTGACACTACTTGGATTTTTCCTTACTAGTGGTCGTACAGGTTGGTATTGCACCTTTGAAAAATACCAAGGGTTGGTTTGGCTCCCTTATTCCTTGTAAAAGAGAGTAATCGTAAAGGTTGTCTTTGAGCTTGTGAAAAGGAAGGTTGTCCTTGAGCCTATAAAAGGAAAGATTATCTTTAAGCTTTGAAAATGGAAAGGTTGTTCCTGAGCCTACAAAAGGAATAAAAGCCTTAGTGAAAGCTTGGAAAATGGAGTAGGCATGTTGTCGAACCACTACAAAGTCCTTGTATTGATTTGTGTTTGTTTGTTGCTTTTGCATTACTTGTTTGTGTTTTTGTTTACAACCTAATTCACTCCTTGATATGCCACTAATTCCTACATATGGATCAGTCAGATTGGGGGACTGTGATCCTTACCATGAATGAGACTAGATGTTTTAGTTCTTTTTTGAAATTGAGTTACAGTCATGCCTTTTAGATCATAGTCGTGAGCATTAAATTAGCTAACAAGTCTTTAGGCACATGACACACTTTGATTGAATTTTTAAGTGATCATTGGAATGTTTTTTCTTAAGGTTTGATGGTTATAATTATGACATGAACGTGATTCAAACTGCAAACTAAACTAGAGTTTTTGGTTCTAATTTGAAACTCGATAGTAGTTGGACTTGGCAATTAATGGTCGTGACTTATTTCTTGGTTGCAATCTTGCTGTTTTGGGCACGAATTACAAGTTAGTTTTGAGTCTTGGAGATTTTTCACTTCCTTTTGACTTTCTAACTTATTCCTCTCTTATTTTTTTTATGAAAAGAACACTTAATACCATCATTAGTACCTTTCAATCTATGTTATTGAGATTCAAAAATGTGGTTTGACTATTGTTTGATCAACCTAGTCCAAAAATCTTCCCTTTTTGATTTTTGACAATTTATATTGATTTTACAAATTATAATCCATCTAATAAGCATTTCCTTATACAATATATGTGTTTAAAATTTAAAGGATGCATAGAAAGCACAATTCCTTAAGTATGCATATAAATAAAAAACACTTAAGCAACAAATTTAATGTTTTAAGCTTATTCCCTCTCAATCACTACTCCCTTTTAGTTATCTCAGTTATGCAATATAATATCATTAACTTTGCACACAATCTTTGATTTCTTTCCCCCCTTTTGTCAAGATCAAAAAGAGGGAGTGGGGAAAATATTTGAGAGAGAAATCATTTAAGTCAATCATTTCAACACAAGCAAACAATGGAGATGAAGTGAAAATAAAAGGAAATTTTCATTAATAGAAACCAACCTAACTAGTATAACTAATCCATATAAAATTTCAAATATTTATAAATGTTTGATCATAATAGTTAGGTCTTTCATTAGCAAACCATTAAAACATAGTAAGAACATAAATTAAAAATGAAAAATAGAAAAGAAATACAACTAAATGTTGGGGGATTGGTGATCATCATATTGGTCCTGTTCTTATGCTTTTTCTTTGTCACTATCAATCTCCTCATAATTCGACAAGTAACAAGGCTCAATTTCAAGCTTTTTTTTAAATTTTGACTATATCACCATGATGGTGACTAAGAAGTTTGAACTTCTTGAGAAGCTTATTGAGCTTATTGTCAATTGAAGCAAGAGAAATTAGAGGAGGAAGAGGTTGAGTAGGAATTTATACTCTTGTTCTGGTGGTGGTTCTCCACCGTCTTGGAGGACTAGTCTCCTTTTCTTTTTTTTTTAGGCTATTAAGATGCTTACTAAAGTTGAAGCTCTTAAGCACTACAAAAATATTCTTATGTCAATGGCTTTATTGCTTTGGCATTAATAAAGTAGTTAAGGTTAAGTGGGTTTGTATCCATTAGGTGGGAGATTTTGTGAAAAGGTTGAGTTTGAGGTGTGAGGGCTCCTACATACTTGGCAATGGCTGTGATGTAGGAGCAAAAAAGTATATGCTCATACTTCCAATTACCCAAACAAGCAAGTTGGTTCACAAAGATTCGATCAATTTTTATGGCTTAGCCATCAATAAGTCAATGCAAAAATCAAACGTCTTCAGGTGGGACCTTTTTCCCATCGTACCTTAAATTTATAGAAAAAGTAATGGCCTTATAGAGAAGCCAATAAATAATGAAGTTTATGTTTTTGGATAAAGAAATTTTAGAGTCATGATGGATTTGAATTAAAATCCTATGCCAAAATTCATTGAAATCAAGGTAGAGATCATGGATATTTCATGCTCCTTAAATTCAAAAATCAAATAGTTTGAAGAGGGAGTCAAGGCTAATATGGTAGGGCTTGCTAAAGCATCTAAAGACCATGCCATACATACCTGCTTGGTGAGAGATGTCCTTATTGATGATTATTGTTTTTGAAGAATTCCCTTATTAACTCATCATATCTCAACTTTTTGTTGTAGATGAACTTTTACCATTTTAGGTTAGAGAGGTGGGCAAAGAATTCATGCTCAATGTTGAGGGCTTTAAGGGTGAATTAAGATGTGATTTTTTTTAGGTAGTATTGGCTTGTCCTTGATGAGTTTGTATTTTTCCTTTTCTTCGGGAGTTACTCCTTTCATCAAGTGAAAAAAATATTTAAAAGGAGGTAGAGATGAAGTCATAGGTGTTTTACCCTTGGAATCTTTAGCATTCTTAGTTTTGGGTGCCATCAAGAAAGGAAGATTATGCTTGAGAGAAAAAGATAATGAGAAGATAAGATGAAGTAAAGAGAAAAGTTAAAGGTTCAAAAGAGGGAATGTAAGAAAAGTGAATAAGAGGGCATAAAATGGGTTTAAATAAGTACGAAAGGAAGAAAAATGACTAAAAATGTAAAGAAATGATCGTTTAGAGAGAAGTTACTATTACTTAATAGATTTTGTGATTCACAATCACAAAAGGAAATTAGCGACCTAGAATTATGAAAATAAGAGTAATGGCTAGTTTAACCTAAAAAAGGTGCATTGAAAATGATTGAAATTCAAAAATTTTTAAAAATTACAATGGCGAAGGAACTGTCGTGAGTGCAAAAAGTGAAAAAGTTAAAAAATCAGGATGTTTTATAAATTTCAACTGCGAATGTAGTTATTGATTCTAATTTTCAAGACAGGTTAAAAAACAATCTTAAAATAACAAAATTTTCAATTGGCTCTATTGAAGTGATCAAATTGATGTTTAGATGATTAATTCAAGCATATGAATATGAAGAAAATTAAATGTAAGTTGAGTTAATTCATCTATTCAAAAATTAGCAACGTAAAGAAAATTGTAATGAATATATATCAAACACATCTGTTGGCCCTTGAGCACCAATAAGGGGGGTTGAATTGGTGGGAATTTTAAAAAAAATTTAGAGCGAAGATAAAGTGTTTAGAAATTGGAAGAAAAGTAGAAAAAATGAACACAATATTTATAGTTGTTTGGGTGTTAATAAACCCTACGTCCACTCCCCAATTCTTCCCAATTAGATGTTTTACTAACTTAATGTGGTGTTTTCAAGCTCATACGAAACTTGTACAATGTGTTTTAATGTCTCGCACACAACCCTACAATTTGTGTTTCATGGCTCACACAAAAACGTCACTAAAGTGTTTTTCACAAAGGGTCACACTTTAACCTAATACAAGAGTTTTGGCAGTTAGGCTAACTTTTAAACCTAATTACAATGGTTTTAATACTTACATCAAACAATAATAACTCACATAGAAAGAATAAGAAGTTGTGAAGTAAAATTGTAAGAATTTGGTTATAATAAATGATATTCTCTTGCATTCATGTCTGTTTAGTGGAGTATTTATGGGCAATAGCCTCCAAAGAGACGTTACTAATAAACTATGTCAAAATCTCTAAGGTAAGCTAGACACATTTTGCATTAAATGCTTGTCAAACTGAATTTGTGATCGTGACTAGCATATCACGATCGCGAATTTCCAATTTGCATTAGAAAGATGAAAATCACGATAGAGAATCCAATTTTATGTCTAATGGATAGTCTACATGGCACACTAATATTTGCGTTCTAAGAAATATAGCCGTTGTATTTTTCTAACCAACTAAAGTCGCAGTCGCGATTAATATGCTTCTTAGATGCGATAGTGACCATAAATCCTTCTGTTTGATGAGGAAAAATTACTTTCATGGGTCTTGGTGTCGATAGGTTTTTTATGCTCGCAAATTTTGATATCCCAATGGTCATCTTGGACACTTGGCATGTTATAGTTGTAGACTTGGTTCCCTTCATATAGCTATAAAAGTCATGGTCGCGACTGAGAATGTGAACATCACCGCAAATCAATATTATGATATTCATGTCTTCCTTGGCTAGTTCACGACTGTGATTTGCTTTGTTAATTCGTCTGGTTTAAGTTCATCCATCCTTGTTGCAAGGTTGTGGTCATGATTTATATGTTTTTGACCGTAAATTTGGATGCCTTGTTCAATGTTAGAGATTTAGACTTTCATCCAACTTTCAATGAAAATCTAACTTAAGAACTACAAAAACAACACTTAAACAAGATGTTAGTACCTTTCAATCTTCATTGTCAAGATCAAAAGAGGCCTTTCACTTAGGTTTGACCAACCTAGTCCAATAATCTCCCTCTTTTTGATTTTGACAACTTAGATTGATTTTTCTTAAATGAAATGAATTGCATAAGTGTGACATTGAGATGGTTATCATTTTTAAGAAAATATTTGTTAAGCAACTAAGTTTATGAAAGATTTACATTTAGAGTTAGATTGCTCCTTTAAGATTAGAATGCTTCCCCTTAAATTATATCTCCCTTGATAATATGTCATACCGATTCTTTTACTACTATTTCTCTCCCTCTTTGGCAAGATAAAAAAGAGAGTAGAATTGAAAAAATTTAAGTAAAAGTGCATAGGTGACAAATGCATAAAGCATAAATTGGGATAGAAGAGCAATCACACATCATAAACAAGTACATAAAACAAAAATTGCAAATACTTTTATTTATAGAAATAGAAAGATGTGGGATCACATACTTACAAAAGAAACAAAGCAAACACGGGAAAGGAAAATATTATAAGCCTAATAAAGAATACTAAAAGATTGGATAGTCATCATCATCTCCAAAATCAATAATTTCTTCGTATGCATCTCCTCCTTGTGCTTCATCCCCTTTCTCTACCTCTTGATCTTTTTGTTCTTCCGAAGTATCCTCCTAATCTTTAAAATTAGGAAGGTGGCAAGGAGTAACATCCACCTTTTCTTGCATATCCACTAAGTCACTATGAAGGTGGAAAAGTAGAAGAAATCTCCTCTTGATCATTCTCATAACTTTGTCCAATTTCTTATTTATTGAGGCGAGAGAGATGATAGAGTATTTGGTTTTAGGTTTAGGCTGGGTGGGTGGCATTAGTTGAGTATGCTCTTTTATGTCAAGCCTTTTCCAGTTTGAGGCTTGAGAAGTTTCAAGCTTCTTAGCCCCAAAAGAACCCAAGGTATAAGTATAAGAATATGGATGTATAGCCTTAACATTGATTAGGTAGGGCAAGTCAAGGAAGTTGTGGGATGGCAAGTCAAGGAAGTTGTGGGATGGCAAGTACTTCTTTGTGTGGAATTTTTCATTTTCCTCATTGAGTGCCCCATATGTTTATAAATTGCAGTGACATGATAGGGTAAAAGAAATTAGCTCTTAGGCTTGGTACTCATGTGAATTAATTGATCCATAAGGTATCGACCGATTTGGTTGAGTTTGTTTTTGGTTAAACAGAAAGGAAAGACCAGGTCCTTTTGAGAGACCTGTTGGACTAGAATGGTTAATCCTAAGTCTTGGACCTCTTTTGATCTTAACAAAAGAGATTTATCATGTCTAATGTTTCAATTGAGTGTTGTTTTGTAGAGAAGAAATTGGGTCCTTTTGAAAACACTCAAGAGAGGTCGTTATGTGAGCCTTATAAACACATAGTGTAAAGGTTATTGTGTGAGCCTTGAAAACAGAAAGTGTAAAGGTTGTTGTGTGAGCCTTGAAAAAACAAAGTGTAAAAGTTAGGTGTGAGCTTAGAAACACTATTCTGAGTTAGTGGAACTCCCAATTGCAGAGAATTAGGGAGTGAATGTAGGGTCAATTATACCCGTACCACTATAAATCGTGTGCCTCATCTTCTACAAATTTCTTTACCATTACTTTAATTTTTTTTATACACTAATTCAACCCCCCTTCTTGGTGCCTAGGGCCAACAAGTGGTATCAGAGCCAAGTCTCACATTTTATCCTTAATTGGGTGAGTAAAGTTCATGGCACAAAAGGGAATCCACTCACACCTCAAGCCTCACTTTGATGGATCTGACTATACTTATTGGAAGTACATAATGGAAATCTACCTTAACACAAATGTGGTGGACCTTTGGGATGTGGTTGTCAAAGAATGGAAGCCACCCATTAAAGTAGTGGATGGAATTGAAGAACTCATTTTAAGGGAAGAATGGGATGAAGCTCATTGGAGATCAAATGGCAAAAACTAGAGGGCAATGACCATTCTTTTAAGCTCTCTCTCTAGAGAAGAAATTAGAAGAGTGCAATATTGCCAAACAACATATGCCATTTGGAAGACTCTTGAGAACTGTCATGAAGGCACAACACTAGTTAAATTAAGCTATTTGAAGATGTATGTGACTGAATGAGAGCTATTCATGATGAAGGACCATGAAAGCATCATCGAAATGACGAATAGGCTCCTATCCATCGTCACTAACATGAAGAAATTCGGAAAGACTCTCACCAACTATGAGATAAACACAAAAATCCTCAAAAATTTTCCTTTAGATAAGTTTGGTGCTAAAGTGTGTAACATCCAAGAGTCTAAGTCAGAGATTGGAATGGTTTCAACAGATGTGTTGATAAGTAAACTCTTAACTCATGAGTTGGACTTACAAAAATATGAGCAAATGAAGAAGTTAAGAGGCTAAGGAGATAAACCAAAAAAAGAAAGAAGAACCTTGGCACTCAAATCCTCAACAAAGGGGAAGGAGGTAGAAATCACCTCAAGTGATGAAGAAAGTGACAAAGAAGAAGAGGAGCTAGTAATGCTCTCAAGAAGGATAAAGAAGTTCATTAAAAGAAGAAAAGAAAGAAAAAGCTTCAAGAGGATAGCTCCAAGTCCAAGAGAGAGATGCAATGATGTCACTTGCTATGAATATGGCAAGCAAGGCCACATCAAGTACAATTGTCCCAAATTAAAGAAGAAGAAGAGATGGGACAAGGAGAAGAAGAAGTGCTTTTTAGCTACTTGGGACGACAACGCAAGTGAAGATGAGGAAGAAGGAGAAGTTGCAAACATTTGTTTCATGGCACAAGAAGATTCTACAAATGTGGTAAGTACTTCTTCCCACTCTCATTCTGATTTTGAATTTGATGAGATAGATGAAAAGCTTTTAGAGGCTCTAACTATGAGATGTGACAAACACAAGTCACAAATGAAGTCTTACAAAAGAAAATGTCAAAAATTAAAGGATGATTATAAATCCCTCAATGACAGTGTAAGAGAATTGAGAGCATCAATGATGAGCTCAAAAAATCTGTGGAAAATCTTTCTACGTCATCTTCTATATTGGCTTCATTAAGAAAGGAAAATGACTCTCTAAAGGGAGAAGTCATTGAGCTTAGAAGCTCAATCTCTAAGTTTCATAAAGGGAAGGAAGCCTTAGACACATTGATTGTGTCACAAAAACCACCACTAATTAGACATGGTCTAGGCTTCAGTGGAGCCTCCTCATCATCTTAAACCATATTTTTTTAGATCTTCAAAACCCTAAACCTCAAAAGATGAGGTAATTAGGAAGAAAAGTGCTCCTAACACTAAGCCTCCTATGCCTAAGGGCAGAGAGAAGCCTCCCCTAAGCTCAAGAGCCAAGACTCAAAGAGCTAACCATGCTTACATGTATAACAAACAACATGCTCACTCTCATAAGAAATTCTCTGCTACTTCTCATCATACATGTACATGCATGCATTCACATAATCAAGGTATGAGAAGGCTTCCTACTCATACTAAATTTGCGAGTAGGAGAAATACTCACAAGTGTAAACTCCAATACCATTATTGCATGGAATATGGGCATGTTAACCTTCATTATTTTATTAGGAAGACTCACCTCAAATTAGAGGATCCTTCATCTCCTAACCTCTTAGGACCTAAATATTCTTGGGTACCTAAGAAAAGGTAACTCACTTTTGTTATGTAAGGGAGTGTGACAGCCATAAAATTAAGCAATTGGCATGTAGATAGTGGATGTTCCAAGCATATGGCTGGAAATAGAAAGCTATTCACGACATTAAAAGAAAAAGAAGGTGGAGATGTCACATTTGATAACAATGCCAAGGGTAAGGTAATTGGCATTAGAACCATTGGTAAGGATGGTTGTTCATTAATTGATAATGTTTTATTAGTTAATGACTTACAACATAATTTGTTGAGTGTAAGTCAATTATGTGAGAAAGGTAACAAAGTCACCTTTGATCCTAGGGAATGCCGAGTCACTACTTTAGTGGATGATGAGGTTATTTTCAAGGGTAAAAGGAAATTCAATACCTACTTAATTGACTTAGACAATTTGGCTAACCAATCTTTTAAGTGTCTTATGTCTTTAAGCAATGAAGCTTGGTTATGGCATAGAAGGCTTGGGTATGCAACTTCAAAGCCTATCTAAAGGAAAGTCGGTGGGAGGCCTTCCTAAGCTAAATTTCATTAAAGACAAGACATATGGTCCTTGCCAAATAAGGAAGCAACATCAAGCCTTCTACAAAGCAAAAAATGTTGTAAGTTCTACTAAACCTCTTCAATTAGTTCATATGAACTTGATAGGACATACTAGGAGTGCTAGCTTAGGCGGAAAGCATTTTGCACTAGTCCTAGTTAATGACCACTCTAGGTTTACTTGGGTATCCTTCTTAGCTCATAAGAGTGATACTTTTGAAGCTTTCAAGAGTTTTGCAAAAAGAGTTCAAAATGACAAAGTTTACTTCATTTCTTTTATTTGAAGTGACCATGGAAATGAATTTGAAAATGAGTCTTTTGAAACTTATTGTTTGGAAAATGGAGTTTTTCATAATTTTTCAACTCTTGGGACACCACAACAAAATGGTTTTGTAGAGAGAAAAAATAGAACACTAGTAGAAATGGCTCGGACCATGCTCAATGAGTATTCTATACTGAATTACTTTTGGGCCAAAGCCATTAATAATTCGTGTTACATGGTAAATAGAGTTTTTAAAAGACCCATTCTCAATAAAACTTCTTATGAGCTATGGAATGGTAGAAAACCCAAGATTTCAAACCTAAGAGTATTTGGATGTAAGTGCTATATTTTAAATACCAAGGATAATCTTGGGAATTTTGACTCCATAACCAATGAAGGAATTTTTTTAGGCTATTTCACCTCTAGCAAGGCATATAGAGTCTTTAACAAAAGTTCAATGACAGTTGAGGAGTCTATGAATGTTGTCTTTGATGAATCTAATAATGTTGATCTTGGGAAAGGTATTTTTATTAATGATCTTGTAAATGATTTTGAAAAACTGGAATTGGAAGACACCACAAGAAGAAAAGACAAAAGTAAGGAAGGAGGTGAATCATCTAAGGAAGATGAGGAGCCACAACATCAACAATAAGTTGAGCCAAGCCAAGATCTATCCAAAGATTGGAGATTTTCCAATCTTCACCCCAAGGACTTGATCATTGGTGGTATCTCCAAAGGTGTAAGTACTAGATCTCAACTTAATCCTTTAGATAATAATCTTGCCTTTGTTTCTCAACTTGAACCAAATTCGATTAATGAGGCTCTTGATGATGAGAGTTGGTTGCTTTCTATGTAAGAGGAACTCAACCAATTTGAGAGAAGCAAGGTATGGAAACTTGTCCCTAGGCCTAAAGAACACTCTATTATAGGTTGCAAATTGGTGTTTAGGAATAAGTTAGATGAACAAGGTGTTATCACTAGAAATAAAGCTAGATTGGTTGATAAGGGATACGACCAAGAGGAAGGCATATATTATGATGAGACCTTTGCCCCTATTGTAAGATTAGAGGCCATTAAGATGCTTTTAGCTTATGCATACCACATGAATTTTAAGTTATTTCAAACGGTTGTTAAAAGTGCATTTTTGAATGGAATCATTGAGGAGGAAGTTTATGTTGAACAATCTCTTGATTTTGAGTTACATTATTTTCCAAACCATATTTTTAAATTGAACAAATCCTTATATGGATTGAAACAAGCTCCAAGAGCTTGGTATGAAAGGCTTAGTTCATTTTTGTTGAAAAATGATTTTGCAAAAGGAAAGGTGGACACCACACTATTTGTTAAAAGGCACAAGCATGATACACTAATTGGTCAACTCTATGTTGATGATAACATTTTTGGTGCTACTAATGAGTCTCTTTGTGAGGATTTTCCTAAGTGTATGACTAGGGAATTCGAAATGGGCATGATGGGAAAACTCAAATTCTTTCTCAGTCTACAAATCAAACAAACCAAAGAAGGGATCTTCATCAACCAAGCTAAGTACACAAGGGAAATACTCAATAAGTTTGGCATGGATGGTTGTAAAGTAGCCAAGACCCCCATCAATGGTACTATTAAGCTAGACAAAGATGAATCAGGTAAGACGGTCGATGAAAAGGGATATCGATGTATGGTCGAATCTCTACTTTATCTTACTACTTCTAGGTTAGATATCATGTTTAGTGTTTGCATGTGTGCTGGGTTCTAATCCTCTCCTAGAGTGTAGTACTTAAATGCTATTAAGAGAATTTTTAAGTATTTGCATGACACAATTCACTTAGGGTTATGATATTCTAGGGATTCATCCTTTAGTCTCATAGGATATTCAGATATAGATTAAGCATGTAGCTTATCAGATAGAAAAAACACTTCCAGGACTTGCCAATCTATAGGAGAATGATTAGTATCTTCATTTAGCAAAAAACAAGTGTCGTTTGCCTTATCCATCATAGAAGCCGAGTATGTTGCTGCGAGTTATTATTGCACCCAAGTTCTTTGGATAAAACAATAATTGAAGGATTTCGACAAAGTGATTGATCACATTCCTGTTAAATGTGATAATACTAATGCTATTAATCTTTCAAAGAATCCCATCCAACACTCTAGGAGCAAACACATAGATATTAGACATCACTTTCTTGGAGATCATGTGCAAAAGGGTGATGTTGTGTTAGAGTTTATTGACCAAATCATCAACTTGTAGATATTTTCACTAAATCTCTAAATGAAGAAAGAATGAACTTCATTAAGACAGAATTGGGAATGCTTGATGGAAGCTCCCTAAAGTGAAAATTTTGATCTTATGTATGATTACTATTTGTGTTGTTTGGTAATTGTATATCTTATGTTTTCTGTGTGGCATTTTCCATGTAGATCACAATTTTGATTCTTTTAAAACTTAGTTTTTCATTCTTATCCTTGCTGACTCATAATTCGCGGTCATTGTTTTGTCTTCGCGATCGCGAATTGCAAGTCTTAGTCACCCGGCTGTCGAACATCAAATCTCAATTGTGAGAATTAAGCTCCACTGTAAATTTTGGTCAAAAATTCAAATTTTGATCGTTGAAGTGCATATTCCAAAGGAAAATTTGTCCGTTACATTTTTTGGAATTCATGATCGTGACTCATGGATTCGCGGACGTGAGTTAGGGTAACCATCTAGACATTTAAGTAATTTGACTACCAAACTGGGTATGAAGAAATTGTGTGGGAATTCATGTGCATGGTCTAATTGAGTCATAAAGTCGATTCAAGAGCACGGTGATATAGGTTAATGCTCCGGACCTTTGGCGACCCTTTTTACATTACTTTAGACCAACTTTCTTGTCTCTTCAATCTTTAAGTTGGAGAAAACATCCCTTTCATAATCTCCACACTTATTGTTATTTATTCCAAATTTTGGTCAGAAATTTCAATTGAAACCAAACATGACCCAAGATCCTCCCTAGCCAAACACATTAAGACCTTTGTATACTCTATCGTATCATTACTTTTTCAGTAAATGCTAGAGGTGGTGGTAATGAGAAGGTATCACAGAAAGACTTGGCATTTCTTTTCTGCCTTGTCAAAAATAAACCAATTCAAACTTGTCGATATCTTATGGATCAATTGATTCACATGAGTACTAAATCCAAGAGCCAATTCCTTTTACCTTCACATATCACAACCATTTACCGTTTTGTAGGAGCACTTGATGAGGAAAATGAGAAATTCCTCACTAAGAAACTTCTTCCTTCACAAAACTTCTTGGATCTCACCTACCTTATCAACGCAAAGGCTATTCATCTGGACACCTATGCATATACCCTAGGTGACATTGGAGCAAGGAAAATGGAGTCTTCACAAGCTTTCAAAAGGAAAAGACTAGCTATTGAAGAAGGAGCTCCAACCATCCCTCCTCAGCCAAAGCCTGAGGCTAAACTCTCCCTAGCAACCATCAACAACAAGCTTGACAAGTTGATGAGGATGATGAAAAAGAGATTTCTATTCCTATCTCATCTTCATAGTAAAGGAGATTTCTGTTCCTATCTCATCTTTATAGTGATATGGTTGATTTGCAAGAGAATTTGGGAGTCCCCCCTTACCATCTTTCAAACTTCATAGAGTTTGATGATACTTAAGAAGGAGATGGCGATGATGATGTTTAGGATGGAGATGAGGCTGAAGGGGAAGATCAAGGTGAAGATGAAGACTTTTATGGAGATGATTCTCCTACTTTATAGTTTAGGATCTCTTTTGTATTTTTTTTCTTTTTTCTTTTTACAAAAAATGCGATCCCACATAACTTGTTTCCAAGTTTATATATATATATATATATATATATATATATATATATATAAAGTTGTTTCTTCATTGAAATTCTATGTTATGTGTCTGCTTTACTTCATTTGTTTATGCATTTGCTTCCTATGATTACTTAACTACTTTTACATGTATTCTATTCCCTTATGAACCCTCTTTTTTATCTTGCTAAAGGGTGAGAGATGGAAAGAATCTAAGTCTAAGGGGGAGAGAAAATAACTTGCAAATAATAACATAAGTTGAGGGGGAGCATCATACTATCATACTTAGGATTTTTAAATGATTGAATGCCATACTTAGGAAATTTCACCTTAAGTATTCATTAAATCATATTACACTCCAACTTCACATTTCTGCATTATTTTCTCTTAGGATCAATCTAGGTTGTCAAAATAAAAAAGGGGGATATTGTTAGACTAGGATGGTTAATCCTAAGTCTTGGTCCTCTTTTGATTTTGACAAAGGAGATTGATCAATCTTAATGTTTTCAATTGAGTGTTGTTTTGCAGAAATTAAGTTAGATTTCAATTGGAAGTTGGGAGGATTGCATAATCTTCAAGAAGACAAAGTTCATTCAAATTCGCGGTCAGTGGTCTATAATTCACAATCGCGACCTAGTTTAAAGAAAGGGTGAAACTCGACTAAAGGGATTCGCGAGCATTATTGCTGCCACTACTCATCCAAAGATGGGAGTGTCAAAGTCACAAACGAATTTGCGGTGTGTGTCACACCTTAGTTGCAACTGCAACTTTCAAAGTGATTAAAAAGTGAAGCTAGTCCACAATCAAAGCATGCCAAGTGTCCTAGGTATTCATTGGAGAACAAAATTCGTAAGAGTGACATTTTGGGTAGTGACCACGATTCAAGAAGAAGAAGATTATCTTTCAAATAGAAGAATTCGCGTCCTGAGTCGAGCCGTATAGAAATAAGTTGTGACTGTGACTTTTATAGGTAGTTAGAATGCAACGACTATATTTTCCCGATGGACCAATGAGGAGCTACCATGTGGACTAGCCGTTAGACACAAACAGGTTTTTTCGCCGCAATTTTGGATCTCGTATGAAAATTTGGATTTCGTGACCGTGATTGACCAGTAGCGACCGTGAATGCTGCCTGACATGCAATTACTATAGGATATGCCTAGCAAGTCTTGAAGATTTATTGAGCTTTAAAGTCTAACGTCTCTTTGGTGGGTATGGGTATAAATACTCTACCAAACAGTGACAAATAAGACAGATAGAGAATTCAATACTTGTGTTAAAACTCTCAATATTTTTCTACTCAATTTCTTATATTCTTTATGAGATTGCGAGTGTTGAGTGCGAGCATTAAACACCAATTGTAAGAAAGGTTGTAGTGTGAGCCTATGCAAACACTTAAGAGAGGTTTTAGTGTGATCCTTAGAAAACACTTGTAAGAGAGGTTGTTGTGTGAGCCTTGAAAACACAAAGTGTAAAGGTTGTTGTGTGAGCCTTGAAAACACAAAGTGTAAAAGTTATGTGTGAGCTTAGAAACCCCATTCTGAGTTAGTGGAACACCCAATTGCAGAGAATTGGGGAGTGGATGTAGGGTCGATTATACCCGAACTACTATAAATCGTGTGTCTTTTCTTCTACTAATTTCTTTACCCTTACTTAAAATTTTTTTTATATACTAATTCAGCCCCACCTTTTTAGTGCCTAGGGCCAACAATTATATATCATAATTTATCTTACATGCTCATTTATTATAATAAAAATTTTTAGTTAAAAATTTTTGGGGTCAATGACTAAAAAAATTCAAACATTTTCGTGAATTTTCATTTGTATCTGAAGCGTCTAGTTAAGTTAATTACACTCTGATTTAATGCATTAGTTTCAATTATACTTCAAGTCAAAATCAACATTCTATAAAGTATATATTTAGACTCAATTGAGTATTATTTTTTTTTCAATTAGTTTAATTAGATACAAAATTAAAATTTAAATCTTATTAAGATAATAAATTTTGTTTTAATCAATTTAAATATTTTTTCGCAAAAAATTCAAAGTTTTATTTTTATTTTAGTTGATAAATAAATTATTTGATACTAATTTAATGTTTTAAAGTTATAAATTTATTTTTATATATTTAAATAATAAATTAATAAATCCTTGATTTTTATTTTAAAAAAATTATTTTAAAATTTTTTCTTAGATTGCTCAAGTTTATATCATGTAATTGATTTTCAAATGATTCATAAAAATTTTTATTTTTAATGATTTAAATAATTAATTGTTTAAAAATATATAAATTAATTTTTTTAGGGATAAAATGAAATATTTTTTTTAAAATGAAAGATTAAGAGATTTATAAATTATAAATTTAAATTTCAAAATTTTTAGATATTTCAATTTAAATATAGAATTGCCAAATAAAAATTATATAATAAATTTAATTATTTAAATTAGATTAAATATAATAAAAATCTATCATCTTAATCAAAGCTTATGTAATTAATTTTTAAATATTTTTTCAGTTTTTATTTTAAAATATTTAACTAATTGATTATTTTAAATATAAATTTTAATTTTTAAGAAGAGATTGACAGACAAATTTTTTTAAATAAATCTTAAGATATTTTATGAATTATAAATTTAAAATTTTTAGATTTGAATATAACATTAAAAATTTTCATATAAAAGTATATAATAAATTTATGTAAGAAAAAAGATAATAAATTGAATAAAAAATAAAAATATCATCATAATTAGGTTTTCGTAAATAATTTTTAAAATTTGTATTTAAATAGTTTAAATAATTATTATTTAAAATACAATAATTAAATTTTTAAGGAGAGATTGAGGGACTTTATGAGTTATAAATTTAAACTCTAAAATTTTGTTTTTAAAATTAAATATAAAATTAAAATTCATCATCCAAAAATATAAAATAAATTTAATTAAGTAAAAATGAGATTAAATTGAATAAAAAATTAAAAGTATCATCTTAATTAAACTCATCAGGTTGACTTTTTAAATATTTCTTATAAATTTTAATTTTGAATAGTTTAAAATTTTATTATTTAAAATATAAAATTAATTTTTTTAAGAGGGTTGACAAGTTTTTTTTTTTTAAACAAGAGAGATTGAGGGATTTTATGAATTATAAATTTAAATTTTAAAAATTTTAATTTTAAATATATAATTAAAATTCATCATACGAAAGTACATAACAAATTTAATTAAGTAAAAATGATATTAAATTGAATAAAAGTAATAATAGTACATTAATGAAACTATAAATTTAGTTTTAGATTTAATTAAACTTATTGAAAAGTATAATGGTCAATTTAGTCTAAATATGTTTTAGCAAATTCTATTTTTGACTTGATTTATAATTACAATCAATTTGTCAAACTACAAGGTAATTGACTCCATTAAAATTTTTAGATACAACTTAAAATTACATAACGGTTTGAAATTTTAAGTAATTTAGCTAAATTTCTATCATAATTTTTTAAATGATTTAATATGTAAAAGAAATTTATCACAATTTTGTGTTTTTTTTTATAATATTTATAATAAATTTGATTTTTATCATGATAAAATCACATATTAAAACAAATTTAATTTTATTACATAAATTTTTATCATAACCTATAAAATTTCTTTGTAATGAGTATTTTTTATCATTGGACATTATATGTGACATCCCATTTACTAATCATTAAAATTCTCTCAGTATATCCATTATCATTAAAAGACTTGATTTCAATTATTTTTTTTCTTACACTATGTCTATTGTTCACAACTTAGTAACTATTTATAACAAAGTATACATGACTAAACAAACTAAAATATTAATAGACTGTATATTGACTCAACTTCTATTAGACTGCTAAATAACAACTTCGAAATGTAACTAGATGCAATCTTTAGTCTACTCTTCCTGAAACAAAATTTAATGCAAAAGAGTGAGCTTACATACTCAGTAAGTAAATGCTTAACGATACTTCAATCTCAAATAACATAACAAACATTAAAATGTTAATAACTCATCATCATATCCATGCACGAAATAAAGAGTTTTTGCTCTTAAATGCCACATAGGCTATCAATATCACTACCACAAAGACTTTCATTTTTTGTTGTCACATAGGCTATAAATATTGTTGCTACCTATAAATATTGTTGCTACACAGGCTATAGATATCATTGCCACACAAACTATAAAATATTATTGCCCCACAGGCTATTATATTTTATTGCCATACATGTTATAGATATCATTGTCATACAAGCTATTGAATGTTATTGCCACATAAGCTTTTATATTTTATTGCCACACAGACTGTAGATATCATTGCTACACAGGCTATCGAATGTTATTGTCACATAGGCTGTTATATATCATTGCCACATAGACTATAAATAGTGTTGCTTGCCAACAACATCAAGTATTATTCTTTCAACAAATCAACTATAAATCTAGCAAAATTTTAGCAATATAATGCCTAACAGCAACACCCATAACTTTGGCAGCTCATATCACCACATACTCTCATTCTCAAGTCATAATTTATCAACATGTCATACAAATAAATAAATCAAGAGTATAAGAATCTTTTCATCAATGTATTCCTCAATATCACCATATAAAACAACATTTCATTCCATTGAGTATATGTTCATGGCATTTAATCAATTACACCTATAGTACCATTAGCTATTTACTTATCTCCTCCTTCAAGGTTATTAAGCCGTGGACAGTGTCAGCTTATTCCCACTATTATCTTCAATGCCTCGAGGACCTATTTATTTAAAAATTTCATGTTTTGCACTTTGTCAAAATCAGAACAAAAAGCCATCAAAATATAATAAAACAGAAAGACTGAGGTCATTTCAGTTGGTTGTGAACTAACCCAAATTAAGAAGCCATATCTCCTCACAAAAACAAAATCAAGCAAAATTGCTTCATATGCATTTATATGAGACATAAGCTACAATGTTCATATTTTTTACTTTCCCTAATTCATCTTCTAGTGTTATGAAATTGTGGGTACAAAATTCTGCTCTAATGGCAAAATCAACACAATCAACTCTTATTCTCTTGAATTTCAACTTCCATCCAAGAGTTCTATCTCAAATACTCCATAATTATCACTAACCATGCATGATTAATATGTCATGAAGGGTTAATTTTATGTTAAAAGAAGATAAATTAACTTACCTAATGTCCCAGAATTAGAAAACCTTAGGATTCTTTCCTAGGCAGCTCACTCTTTTTCCTCTTCTTCTTCTTCTTCTTCTTCTTCTTCTTCTTCCTTTCTTCCTTAGCTCTCTCTTTCTTCTACTGTACTTCACATATAATCCCTCAATTATGATCATAAAGGGTTAAAAATTACACTTATAAGTCTATTATAAGAAGACAAAATCATGGTGTTTCATTTTTATAGTTGGAAGTTCACTTTTCCTCTTTTAATCCCTCTTCTTCACTCCTTAAGCACCTTCATCTATCTTCTAATCCCTTGATGCTCCTTATACTTTTAAATAAGTTTTAAAATACCATTATTTATGATATTATAACATGCACAAAATATAAGATAATTTGTCATGCAACCATACAAACATTACATATATGTTCAAGTGTCCCAAATGTAATGGTGCAAGTGTCATCGTCGTGTTTCTCTGATTCATATCTTTAAACAATTATTTATCCAATGTATATATTCAAATATAACATAATTAAAATGCATATGATTTGGGTTGAGGATGTTATAATTCTCCCTCTCTTATAGAAATTTCATCCTCAAAATTTTTACTTACTAGAACTTTAGAATAGATAGGGATATTGTCGTCTCATATGTTCCTCTACTTCCCAAGTGACCTCCTTAGGTGAGTGATGAATCCATCACACTTTAACTATCAGTATCACTCAATTCCTTAATTGTTTTAGTTGTTGATCAAGAACTTCAACTAGTTGTTCATGATAAGTCATATCATCAGGCAATTCAATCTCTAGCTCTAATAATACATGGCTAGGATCAGACCGATACCTTCAAAGCATAAAAATGTGGAACATATCGTGTATCTGAGATAATTCTATTGGTAATGCCAATATATTCCAAAGGCCTAATTCTCTTTATGATCTCATATGGCCCAATGTACCTTAGACTCAACTTTCCCTGTTTACCAAACCTAATAATGCCTTTCTATGGTGAAACTTTCAAAAATACTTTATCTCTAATGTGATATTCCATTTCTCCTCTATGTTTATCAACATACCCTTTTTGCCTTTCTTAAAAAGCTTGCAAACATCTACTGACTACTTGGATTTTAGCCACTGTATCCCATACTATCACGGGACCTTCTAACTGTCTCATCACTTCAACATCCTAACAAATTGGACTTCTACATTTTCTGCCATATAAAGCTTCATATGGTGCCATGCCAATGCTGGAGTGATAACTATTATTATATGAAAATTCCATTAATGACAAATGATAATCCCAATTGCCTTTGAATTCTAACACACATGATCACATCATATCCTCTAATATCTGAATAGTCCTCTCTGATTAACCATTAGTCTATGTGTGAAAAGTAGTGCTAAAATTCAAACAAGTACCTAAAGATGTTTGTAAGCTATTCCAAAAATGAGAAGTGAATCGAGGATCTCTATCTGACATAATAGAAACAGGAATGTTGTGTAATCTCATAATCTCAGCAACATATATTTTAGCCAGTCTATGAAGTGAATCTGTTTGTCATATAGGCAAGAAGTGTGCAGATTTTGTAAGTCTATCTACAATAACCCAAACAACATTATGCCTTTTTTGTGTCTAAGGCAAACTAATAACAAAATCTATTGAAATTTTCTCCCATTTCCATACGGGAATAGATAAAGGATTACTTACTGGTGCTTGATGTTTTGCCTTGATCTGTTGGCAAGTTAAACCTCTCGATACAAACTCAATTGCATCTTTCTTCATCCTTGACCACCAAAAATGTGACAGTAGGTTTCTATACATTTTTATACTTCCAAGATGTATAACATATGGTGCATTGTGTGTCTCTTATATAATCTCTGATCTCAAACCATCAACATCTGGTACATAGACTCGACTACCCATCACTGTCATCCCATCATCTCTAATCGAAGAATTAGTCTTCTTAGCTTCCTATATCTTCTATAGTAGTTTCCACAAATATGGTCCTTCATATGAACTTCTCTAATTTTGTCATATATCCCAGGCTTTAACTGAAGAGTAGCCATTAAAGCTGTCACAATCTCAATCTCAAATTTTACATTTAAAGCACAAAGATTAACCAAGGATGTCAAATTATAAGCAACCATACCGACAACAACATCTAAGGCTTTTCAGCTCAAAGCATCAGCAACAACATTAGCCTTACCGGATGATAATCAATAGTGCAATAATAGTCCTTCAATAATTCCACCCATCTTCTTTACCTTAGGTTCAATTCTATCTATGTTGGAACATATTTCAAGCTTTTATGATATGTTAGAACCTGAAATATCTCTCCATACAAGTAATGCCTCAAAATTTTCAGGGCATGGACAATGGCTGCCAACTCTAAGCTATGTGTAGGATAATTTAGCTCATGAGGCCTTAGTTATCGAGAAGCATAAGCTATCACTTTTTCATGTTACATCAATACACAACCTAACCCCCATCCTGATGCATTAGTATACACCACCAATCCACCATCTGTTGATGGTAATGTCCATATTGGTGTCGTAGTTAATCTCTTCTTTAGTGCCTTAAATCTTTGATGACATTGATCATCCCATTTAAATGCTACATTCTTTCATAATAATTTTGTCAATGGCCTAGCAATAATGGAGAATACTTCCACAAATCGTCTATAATAACTAGCCAGCCTAAGAAAACTACGCACCTCTGATACATTTTTGGGCAGATCCCACTCCAAAATGGCTTCCACCTTAGTTGGATCAGGTTGAACACCATGTCTAGACACAATATGCCCTAGAAAGATCACTTGTTCCATTTAAAAGTCGCATTTGTTCAATTTGGCATATAATTGTTTTCCCTATAAGATATGTAATATAATTCTCAAATGTTGCTTGCACACCTCATGATTTTGTGAGTATATAAGAATGTCATCAATGAACACAATTACAAACTGATCAAGATATTGCTGGAAGGTACGATTGATAAATGCCATAAATGCTATCGGTGAATTAGTTAACCTAAAAGGCATAATAAGGAACTCATAGTGACTATACCTAGTACGAAAAGCAGTTTTTAGAATGTCTGGCTCAACAACCTTCAACTACTAATTCCTAGATCTCAAATCAATTTTTAAAAATACCGTTGCTCTTCGAAGTTGGTCAAGCAAGTCATCAATTTTTAGTAAGGGATATTTATTCTTTATTGTTACTCGATTTAGTTGCTAGTTGCCTATAATCAATACACAATGGCATACTCCCATCCTTTTTCTTCACAAATAACACTAGTGCCCCCAAGGAGATGTACTGGGTCAAATGAAACCTTTTCGCAACAACTCTTCTAATTGTTTCTTTAATTCTTGCAATTTCATTGCTACCATTCGATATGGTGCAATAAAAATAGGTGCCACTACTGGCAAGGTCTCAATATTAAAATCAAACCCAAACTAGGAACACTAATGTCCACCACACTTGCTAAAAATGTATCATAACCTTATTTGATTAATTGAAAAGCCTGAGCCGAGATTAAATAAGTCAGAATAATTTTATGCTTCCCAACAAATATAACTCTTAATTGTCTTAAAGATATGATCATCAATTCTTTAGTATGACAATCTAAAACTGCATGATGTTTTGCTAACCAGTTCATCCCTAAAATAACATCGAATTCCCTAAATTTCATAAATATTAAATCTGCAGTCAATATGACACCACACACTAGCACATGACAAGTTTTACATACTTTGTTTATAATCATATTACCTCCAACATGTATCAAAACACCTAAATCATATCCTAAGGATTCAACTACAACATGCACCTATGATGTAAATTTTAAAGACATAAATGAATGTGTGGATCCTAGGTCTATCAAAACATAAGCATCTATATTACAAATAGAAATTGTACCAAAAATAACTCCAGAAGCTGTTGGAGCCTCTTGATGAGTGATAGCATAAACTCTAGCTCGTGGTTGAGTATGGGTTGCCTGTCCCCCAATAAAACCTGAAGTTGGCCCACCATGTCCTCCTCTACCTCAACCTTGCCCTCTATTTCTGCTTGTGTCATGAAAATTCTCCCCAACACTACTTTACCCAATCACAGGAGATTCCCCTTTAATCGAACCTGCCATTGGACAATCTCGACTCTTATGGCCTAGTTGTTTGCAAGTATAGCAAGTAAGCCTTTTAGGCCCCCAACACTTTCCATAATGAGTTCTTCCATAATTATTACAAATTGGGGCTACACCTCTACCCAGTATGCCCAAAGGTCCTCTCTTACCCTTTGAGTCTTCAAAACTTCCATATCTACCTCTACCCGGTGCCATAGATACGAATATACCAGGATGACTCTGGCCTTTGCCTATTTGATTACCAGTAAATCTTTGAAATCCTAATCCCCTAGATGATGTGGAACCACCACTTTTTATTGCTCTATTTGATTCTCCATCCCACCTGTGTAACTTCTCTTCCTTCTCGCCTCAATTGCATTCTTCTATTGGATCACCTCCTCAACTCAGATAGCTACTGCTAATAATACAGTATAATTGGCTGGCTTAACTACTAATCGATCTCAAATTTTTAACCTTAGTCCCCTTTCAAATTTTTGTCCCTTTAATTCCTCTAGAGCTATATACTTTGAGGCATATCTTGAGAGTTTAACAAATTGTACATCATAGTATGCTACTATCATATCATTTTGCTACAGTTGGAAAAACTCCATCTTCTTCTTATCTAAGTATACTATTAGTGTGTATTTGTTTACAAACTCCTTTAGAAAATCACCCCACGTCAAAGTCATCATGTAACATCTCTATCCACATCTATTGGTATTATCACATGAACATATTCATTCCATAAATAATATGAAATCCCATATGAACATATGCATTGGATAAATGATCATTTAGTCATGCGATTTGTAGAAGCATGACAATGATACTTGCACCGTTACAGTTCGAACACTTGAACATATATGTAGTGTTTGTATAGATGCATGGCAAATTGTTTTATGTTGTGTGCATATTATAACATCATAAATAATGGTGTTATAGAGCTTATTTAAGAGTAGACGGAGCATTTAGGGATTGAGCGATAGATGAAGGTGCTTAAGGAGTGAAGAAGAGGGACTAAAAGAGGAAAAGTGAATTTCCAACCAATGGAAATGAAGCACCATAATTTTATATTGTTATAATAAGTTTATATCTGACAACTAGGGTAAAAAATGAGGGGTAATTCATGAGGTATGGAAGAAAGAGAGTGAGAGAGAGAGCTAAGGAAGAAAGAGAGTGAGAGAGAAAGAAGAAGAAGAAGAAGAAAAAGAAGAAGAGGAAGAAGAAGAAGAAGAAAAAGAAGAAGACAAAGAAGAATAAGAAGAAAAAGGAGAATAAAGATGAAGAAGAAGTTACCTAAGAAGTAATCTTAAGGGTTTTTTAGCTTTGGTGAAAGGTATGTGATTTCATATTTATTCCTCCACGAAATTTCTCCTCCATAGCAAATTAATCATGAGCAATTAGTGTGAGTTATAAAGAAATTATAGCTAGGATTCATGTGTGAAAGCTATTGTTAGTAAATATGAGCTAGATTGCTTTAATTCTTTTTTCAGGGCAGACTATTGAACCCATGATTTCACAACCCTAGGATATGAATTAAGAAAAGAGAAAATCATAAAAGTTGCAGGTTTATGCCTCATATAAATTCCTATAATTTTGCTAAATAAGTTGTGTGTGAAGAGAAATGACCCTTTGATTGTGATTAGTTATTGTTGAAACTTGCTCAACTCTTAGTTCTATTTTCCAATAATTGAATGGTGTTAGAATGGAAATTAGGTGAAGTGAAACATATGAAATTTGTAGCCTTATATCTTATATAAATTCCTACAAATCAATTTTACTTAATATTATGTGTGTAAAGAGATATGGCTCCTTGATTAGGGCTGATCTTAAAACTACTCATGCTTACAATGTCTAAGATTGATAATTTAATTTGAGAACCTTAGAAGCTGAATTGGAGCATGTGTTGAGATGAAAAATGTTTATTTATATGTTAACTAATTACATGTAAATCGGTTTTTCATTTAGACTTCCAGGATTTGAGCTACTGCTAAGTATATGGGACTATTTAGCATATAATTGCACTAGAAATAGGGCAAATTTATAAAATTCACCATAAATTGAGTAATTCATATTTTGGGTAGAATTTGAGATATGTTGTATCCATATTTATATAGTTTAATTAAAAAAAAAAGAATCAGGTAATTTGGACTTGTGGGGAAAAAGTAATTATAGAAACAACCTACTAAGGTTATGATATATTACAGGAGCATATAAACGTATTGAGATAAAAATCTTACTTTTTTCATCATGAATTGATTTGGTGCATTGAAAGAGGTCCACAAGGAATTGAAGATAATATTAGAAATAAGCCAGGACCACCTATGGCTTAGTAACTTGAATGAGGAGGTAAGTAAATAACCAATGGTACTTAAACACGTGATTCGTTAAATGATATGAACTTATACTCTTTGGATTGAATTATTGTTTAATAGGATGATATTAATGAATATTTTGATGAAAGGATTGTTATATTTTTGAATTATTTATTCTTATGAGATATTGATAAGTTGTGGCTTAATAATGAAAGCATGCTGTTATATGTATTGCTAAGGTTGACGGGTATTGCTATTAGACATTATATTGCAAGAATTTTGTAAATTTATAAATCATTTGCAAAAGAACCATTACTTGATATTGTTTAAGTGAGAAATAATATATTATAACCTATTTTGTAGCAACATTTCATAGCTTGTGTGGCAACAACAATGATAGCCTATATGGCAATAATTTATAGCTTGTGTGGCAATGATCTATAGCCAGTATGCTAATAATATGTGATAGTCTGTGTGGCAATAGCATTTGATAGCCAATGTAGCAACAAAATATGACAGCTTGTGTGGCAATAACATTTGACAACCTGTGTGGCAATGATATCCTATAGCCTGTATGGTAACAAAATATAACAGCCTGTGTGGCAATAATATTTGATACCTTGTGTAGCATTAAAGATTATAAACTCTTTATTTCGTGAATGATGAGATGACGAGTTATTTATATTTAAATGTTTATTATGTTATTTATGCTTGAAGTATCATTATATGTAATAACCGTTTTCATTTATAAATCATGGCATTCATGTCCAAAAATACATACGCATAAAGGTTTATTCATCATACATACACAATCCAATAATGTATTTGATTTATGTATATGTTAACTAATGATAAAGGCTAGTGACCATAAATAGGTTCCTATCAAGATATATGTACATGACACGAGGAGAAAAATAGTTGAAATTCAAGTGATGACCTGTGGTCCATGTGTCTCTATGCAAAACTCTATACACGAAAGTGTCCAATCCCTATGCTTCAGTATCAAAAAAATGTAATTACGATTTGGTGAGTCGCGACTGAATGAATAAAAATAATAATCAGATTATTGTGGCACAACCAACATAATAATATCATCAGGATACATTATAAGTATAACAATTGACTATGCAAGTGCAATAGATTGATTTTTGTTGTGACCTTGCAAGGGAAACACTACTCCCAAGAATTAATGTGATTTAAGTGAAATTTAATTTTGTTGGCCAAAATATAACAAGTGGATCATTTGATTAATAATATGTGCCAATAAAACATATTAGTCCATTTTCTATGTGATTTGCAAGTGTTTGAAAAGATGATCACAACATCCTTTTAGTTCTATATGCAAGTGTTCATTCACAATGGTATACCAAGTAATCATTAAGAGCATATAATTCTCACTTGACTTGTATTCACTTATAAAGAGTGACAATTCAATCTCATATACATGTAATAGAACATAATCATATTATAAAATTATCACACATTCACATTAGAATCTAATTATGGTTTTTACTCTCCTTTTGATGTGACCAACCTTTATTATAGGTTTGGTTCTCTCTCTAGGGCTTCCTCAAAGTATTGAGATCCTAACATTTGATACATACATGGTTATAAGAATTTCAAAATGTTTTGAATGCTTAGTATGCAATTATGACATGATCGATGCAAGTGGACCTAGTGTTTGTGCATGGTTTCCTTATATGATAGCTTGACCATGTTGCACTCTTGCATTAATAACTCTGTATATACTAATCTAAATGATTTGATTCTTTTTTTAAATAAAATAGACACATAATGATACAACATATTCAAGTTACAGGTCAATATAAGACACATAAAAAATGTGGTGAAGTTTTGAATTTGGCCTTATTTCAATCTAATCTTAGTCTGAATAGGTCTTACATTCTTAGGTATATCTCAAATTGTACAAATCAATTTGCAAAAATGATTAACCATAAATTAGAAAACACATAAAAGAACATTTTCCATGTTTTACTCTTTGTCTTATTCAATCTATAAAGTCACAAAAAAAAGTCCAATCATAGGGTGAGCAGGTTTTTAACATGGTGAAAATCAATCATGATGAAGGGGCAATATCTTAACAAGCAAGCTAAATTTGGCAAAAATATTTTACACGATTGTAGATAATACATAAATAAACAATTTTCAACACATCACCAAATTCCAAATCTATGTCCATCAAATTCATAGAAAACATACCATATGACTGATGATGTTTCATCCGGGTATAGGGTAAGTCACAATCAGTGAGCCATATCTATTTCCATACAACATATCAATCAAACTACTTTACAGGCATTTACATGGGATATAAACCTATAAATTTTATGTTTTACACTTTGTCTAAGTCAGCACATAAAGTCATCAAAATATATGAAAACTCAAAGACTGAGGTGATTTTGGTTAGTTGTGAACCAGCCTTAATGAAGGAGCCATATCTCTTAACACACACAAAATCGAGCAAAAATGTTTCACATGAATTTATATGGGGAATAACTCTACAACATTCATATTTTACACTTCCTATAATTCCTCTTCTAGGACTATGAAATCATGGGTACAAAATTCTGCTCGAATAATAAAACCAACACAATTAGCTCTTGCTCTCTTGAATTTCAACTTCCATACATGAGCTCTACCTCAAATGCTCCATAATTCTTACAAACCATGCATGATTAACATGTCATGAGGGGTTAATTTCATATGAGAAGAAGATAAATTAACTTACCTATTTTTGCAGAATCAGAAAAACTTTAGATTCCTTCCTAGGCAGCTCACTCTTCTCCCTCTCCTTTTTCTTCTTCTTCTTCTTCCTTTCTTTCTTTCTTCCTTGGCTCTCTCTTTCTTCTGCCATCCCTCATATTTAGCCTTTCAATTCTGATCCTAAAGTGTGAAAAACTCCACTTGTAAACCTATTGTAACAAGATAAAATCATGGTGTTTCATTTCCATTGGTTGGAAGTTCACTTTCCTCTTTTAGTCCTTTTTCTTCACTCCATCACCTCCATCCATCTCTTAATCCCCATATGCTTCTTATACTTTTAAATAAGCTCTAAAACACCATTATTTATGATATGATAACAAACACACAACATAAGATAATTTGCCATGCAACTATACAAACATTACATATATGTTCAAGTGTCCCAAATGCAATGGTGCAAGTGTCATCATCGTGCTTAGCCAATTCACATGTCCAAACTATCATTTATCCAATGCATATGTTCATGTGAGATTTAAAATCATTTATGTAATGAATATGTTCATGTGATAATGCCAATAAATATTGATAGGGATGTTACATTTCTTCCCCTTTAATAAAGAATTTTGTCCTCAAAATTTGATATATGTAAACAAATGTAGATATTGTCGTTTCATGTTCTCTTCAGTTTCCATGTAGTCTCTTCTTGTGAATGGTTTCTTCATAACACCTTAACCAAAAGGATTTCTTGATTTCATAAATATTTTGTCTTATAACCAATGATTTTCACTGGTTCTTCAATGTAACTTACATCATCTGCAATTATTATTGTTGGATCCCTAAGTATATGTGTAGGATCGATACCTTCTTAGCATACTCACATGGAATGCATCATGAATCTGAGCCATCTTTAGTGGTAGTGCTAGCTTGTAAGCCAATGGACTGATTCTTTCTAGGACCTCATAGGGTCCTATGTATTGAGGACTCAGTTTCCCCTTTTTACTGAATCGAATTATTTCATTCCATGGTGAAATTAGAAGGAACACTTTATCTCCCACCTCATATTCTATTTCTCTTATGTGTTTGTCTGCATAACTCTTTTGCCTATCTTGTGCTGCTTTAAGTTTGGTATTGATTACCTTCACCCTGTCCATAGTGTCATGCACTAGTTCTGGCCCTTCTAAAACAAGTATCCCTTCTTCATCCCAGTAGATAGGACTTTGACATTTTCTCCTACATAGTGCTTCATATGGTGTCATATGTATATTGTTGTTATAATGATTACTATAAAAAAATTTAATCAAGCCAATATATTCATCCCATGCACCTTTGAACTCTATCACAGAAGCTCAAAACATGTCTTCAAGTGTCTAATTTGTCCTTTCTGATTATCGATTTGTCTGAGGATGAAAAGCAGTACTGAAACTCAACTTGGTACCCAAAGCCTGTTGCCAACTGATCCAAAATTGAAATGTATATTATGAAGCTTTATAATATACAACGGACATTGGAATGTCATGTAATTTGGCAATTTCATCCACATATTTCTTAGCTAAGTGCTTAATTGAACTGCCGCATCAAATAGGCAAAAAGTGAGCTGACTTAGTCTATCAATGATCACCCATATAGCATCATTCTTCTTCAAAGTCCTCGGTAACCCATATACAAAGTCCATGGTTATTCTTTCCCATTTCTATACTGGAATCGTCAATGGTTTCAGTTTTCCAGCTAGAGTTTGATGTTCTGTTCTAATCTGCTGACAATTCAACCATGTTGAAACATGGGTTACTACATCTTTCTTCATTTTAGGCCACTAAAAATGAGATCGCAGGGTATTATACATCTTCATCATTCCTGGATGCATGACATATGAAGCATTATGTGATTCGTTTAGGATTTCTCTTTGCAAGTTATCAACATTAGGCACACAAATACGAGAACCCAACATCAAGGCATCAAATATCAAAATCTCCATGTCTCTCATGTTTTACCATTTAAATCATTCTATGTAACTTTAGATCCTTGCCCCGTGCTTCTTTAATTCGATCATGCAACATTGGTCTCACTTGAGAAGTAGCAATCAATGCCTTATTTTTTTTATATGTTTAGTTCTATATTCATAGCTCGTAATTGAACTAAATAAGACAATGAAAATGCCTGTAAATGAGCTACATCACTACTTGATTTCCTGCTCAAAGCATCAACAATCGCATTTGCCTTCCCTAAGTGATACTCAATTATGTAATCATAATCCTTTAGCAGTTCTAACCATCGCCTCAGTCTCATATTTAATTCTTTTCTGGCTCATCAAATATTTTAAGCTCTTGTGATCTGTAAATATCTGAAAAATTTATATATACAAGTAATGTCTCCATATTTTCAAAACAAGCACAATGACAGTAAGTTCTAGATCTTGTATTGAGTAAGATAATTTGTAAGGTTTTAGTTGTCTAGATGCATATGCAATTACCTTACTATGTTGCATTAAAACACATCCTAAACCTTGATGAGAGGCATCACTATATACTACAAATCATCCATTACTAGTAGGAATGGCTAACACTTAAGCATATGTCAATCTATCTTTTAATTCATCAAAACTCTCTTGACATGCTTTAGACTACTAAAATGCTACATTTTTTTGAAGTACCTTAGTCAAAGGAGCAACTAGAAGTGAAAACCCCTCAATAAATCGACGATAGTACCCAACTAGTCCTAAGAAACTTTGAACTTCTGCAACATTCTTTAGGTTTCCCATTTTACTATTGCTTCAATTTTTTTGGATCCACCTCTATGCCTTTTTCAGAAACTATATGTCCTAAAAATACCATATTGTCAATCTAGAACTCACACTTGTTTAATTTAGCAAATAGTCATTTTTCTGAACATTTTGTAACACAGTCCTTAAATATTGTTCATGCTCCTTTTTGCTCTTTGAATATACTAGTATGTCATCAATGAACATAATTACAAATTTGTCTAAGTAAGGCTGAAACACTTTATTCATAAGAGCCATAAACACAGCTGGTGCATTAGTCAAACCAAATCGCATCACCAAAATTCATAATGCCCATACCTAGTTCAAAAAGCTATCTTCGGTACATCTAGGTTTGAAATTTTGAGATGATAATATATTGATTTTAGGTCAATTTTAGAAAACACCTGTGCTCCTTATAATTGGTCAAACAAATCATCTATCCTTGGTAAAGGATACTTGTTCTTCACAGTATCCCGATTTAACTGCCTATAATCAACACACAGTCTTATTATCCCATCTTTCTTTTTAACAAATAATACTAGAGCACCCTAAGGTGACACACCCAGTCTGATGAATCCCTTTTCAAATAGTTCCTACAATTATATCTTTAGTTCTTAACTCAGCTGTAGCCATCCTATAAAGTGGAATGGATATTGGTGCAGTTTCTAGGACTAGCTCAATTATGAATTCTATCTCCCTATCAGGTGGCAAACCAGGTAACTCAGTTGGGAAAAAATATGGAAACTCATTTACGTTGAAAATATTCTCAAGTAATTTATTTGTGAATCTTGTGTCTACCACCTGTGTTAAAATAAGCCTCACAACCACTTTTAATCATGAGAAAAGCCTTGATAGTAGAAATTAGACATGCAAATACAATTTGTCTTTCCTCTTGAAGCACAATCCTTATATGATTTAGAGATTCAAGAAAAACTTCCTTAGTAAAACAATTCACTATTGCATGATATTTGGACAATCAGTCCACACCCAGTATCATATCAAATTCACGTAGTGGCAACAATACTACATCAACATTTAACTCAATGTCATCAATGTAAATCACATAATCATGACATACTTTATCCATAATCATCACATCTTTCAAAAGAGTACTAACCCATAGATTAAAACCTAAAGGTTGATGCTTACTACATAGTTGTGATGTGATGTTCAATGAAATGAATGAATGCGTGGAGCCGAGATCAATTAATGCATCAACTTTTAAATCATGGATAAAAAGTTTACCAGTGATTACTTCTGAAGCAACAATAGCTTCTTACCTAGTCATGGCAAATACTCTGGCATATGTCTAGGGTATAGAACTTTGACCTTCTGATATGCTCATACCTTGGTCAATTGTGGTTGTTCTACCTTTCCCTCTGCCTTGCCAAATGATACTCTAACTCCACTTGCATTTGAAACTTCAACTGTGGACTTCAATGTAGCTTTACCTCTACCTCTACTCCTTCTAACATTCTAGATCTTTCAAGACAATCTCTAAGCTTATAATCAAGCGACCCACAAAAGTAGCTCCCACCTGTCAATTTTCTACATTCACCTATATGTTGCCTGCCATAATGTACACATGAGGGTCGCTGTTGCTTAACTTGGCCTCGACCTTTGCCTGCATATGATGAAACTCCTAATCATTTGTCTTTATAGTTAGAGTAACCACCCCTAGCACTGAACTGTGATGACATATAATCTCTACATTTACCTTTGCTTCTATTAAAATCTCCCATAAACTCAATAGGCCCTTTTTTACTCGTTGTTCTATCCTTTCTTTTTCTAATCTTTCCACCCTCATTGTAACAACTTTTAGCTTGGTATAACTTTCAAGATCTATAGCTATTATTTTACTTATGATCTCATATCTTAGTCCCTCTTCAAACTTTCAATAATTGTCTTTGTCAGTGGCCACCATGAATGATGCATAATGAGATACTTGATTAAATTTTACCTCATACTTAGCTATAGCCATCTCCCCCTACTTTAGGTTTAGAAATTCCCTTCTTTTATCATCCTTGTACACTTCTGACATGTAATTATTGTTGAACTCATGAAGAAAATCATCCCATGTAAGTACTGGAGGTTGGACATCACTCCCTAGAATGGTTTCCCACCAATCATATGCATCCCCCTCTAACAACGACACTTTAAAATAAAACTTTTCTTTTGGTGTGCATTTCATCAAATTCAAAACTCTTTACTTTCTTTTTAACCATGTCTCTGCCACTGATAGATCTATGGTACTACTAAAGTCAACTGCACCCTATTTTCTTAATTTGTCATATCTTCTTTCTCTTTGAATTTCTGGACCCTATACTATTGGTTCACCAATTTTACATTATGGTTGACCATGAGATATGTGTTGTTCAGAGTGTGTCAAAGATCCAACTTTGCCAGTAGGTTGATCTCTTAATAGTTGGCATGATGCTTTTATGGAATGCAAATCGGCTGACTCCTCTCTATTTGGTGAGCCATAGGTACTGCCATGTTTACCCTCTGCTAATGCCCTATAAACAAATAAGACCATGTCATATGATAATGCATAATAGTGTATAAGTCATGTCATGTTCATATGTATGTCCTTATAAAACCTATCCTTATTCTGATACCAAAAACTGTAATGACCATTTTTATTTACAAATCATGGCATTCATGTTTAAAAATACATATGCATAAAGGTTTAGTCATCATACATACATAATCCAATAATGTATTTAATGTATGTATATGTCAACTAATGATAAAGGCTAGTGGCCATAAACAGGTCCCTATCTAGATATATATACATGACATAAGGAGAGAGAGAGAGAGTTGGAATTTAGCTGAGGACTTGTGATCCATGTGTCTCTATGCAAAACTTTAAGCAACAAAGTTTCCAATACCTATGTTTTAGCATCCAAAAAATGTAATTACGATTTGGTGAGTAGCGACTCAATGAATAAAAATAATAATAAGATTCTTATGGCACAACTAATATAAGAATATCATTAAGATACATTGTAAGTATAACAATTGACTATGCAAGTGCAAGTGCAATAGATTGATTTTCTCATGACCTTGCAAGGCAAACACTGCTCCCAAGAATTCATGTGATTCAAGAGACATTTGATTTTGCTGGCCAGCATATAAGAAATGGATCATTAGATCAATAACATGTGCCAATAAGACTTATTGGTCCTTTTTCCACATGATTTGCAAGTGTTTAACAATATTCTTACAACATCCTTTTAGTTCTATATGTAAGTGTTCATTCACAATGGTATACAAAGTAATCATTAAAAGCATATAATTCTCACTTGACTTGTATTCACATGTAAAGTGTAACAATTCAATCTCATATACATGTGATAGAACAAAATCATATTATAAAATTATCACACATTCACATTAGAATCTAATTATGGTTTTTACTCACTCTGTGATGTTACCAACCTTTATGGTAGGTTTGATTCTCTCTATAGGGCTTCTTCAAAGTGTTGAGATCCTAACATTTGATACATGGTTATGAGTATGTCAAAATGATTATGAATGCTTGGTATGCAACTATGGCATGATCCATGCAAATGGACCTAGTGTTTATACATATTTTCCTTATATGACAATCTGACCTTGCTACACTATCGCAACAATAACTCTAGATATACTAATCGAAATGAGTTGATTCCTTTTTTCAAATAAAATGATTCATTTTCTCAAATAAAATAGACACATAATGATATAAGTTATTCAAATTGAAGATCAATATAAGACACATAATAAATGTGTTGAATTTTTGAATTTTTCCCTGTTTCAATGTTATCTCAGTCTGAGTAGGTCTTACATTCTTGGGTGTATCTCAAGTTGTACAAATCAATTTGCAAAACTGATTTCCAAGAAATTACAAAACATATAAAGGAACATTTTTTATGTTTTACTCTTTGTCTAATTCAGTCTATAAAGTCAACAAAAAAAAAAAAGACAAATCTCAAGGTGAGCAGGTTTTTAACATGGTGACATTCAACCATGATGAAGGGGCAACATCTCAACAACTATGCCAAATTTGGAAAAAAAATATATATTTTACATGCATGTAAATGTACAACTTTCAAGTTTAACACATCACCAAATCTCGAATCTATGACCATCAAATTCTTATAAAACATAATTATAAGACTGATGAGGTTTCATCTGGGTACAGGGTTAGTCTCAATGAATGAGCCATATCTCTTTCCACATAACAAATCAATCAAAATGTTTTACTGGTATTTAGAGGGGATATAAACATATAAATTTCATGTTTTACACTATGTCTAAATTAATACATGAAGTCATTAAAATATATGAAAATAGAAAGACTTAGGTGATTTCAATTGGTTGTGAACCAGCCCTAATGAAGGAGCCATATCTCCTCAAACACACAAAATCAAGAAAAAAATGTTTCACATGAATTTAGTAGGGACATAAAGCTACAAATTTTATTTTACACTTCCCATAATTCTTGTTTTAGGGTTATGAAATTATGGGTACAAAATTATGCTCTAACAACAAAACCAACACAATCAACTTTTGTTCTCTTAAATTTCAACTTCCATGCATGAGCTCTACCTCAAATACTCCATAATTCTTACAAACCATGTGTGACCAACGTGTTATGAGGGGTTAATTTAATGTGGGAAGAATATAAATTAACTTACCTATTTTCACAGAACCAAAAAACCTTAGGATTCCTTCCTAAGCAGCTCATTCTTCTCCTTTTCCTTCTTCTTCTTCTTCCTTTATTTCTTTCTTCCATAGCTATCTCTTTCTTCTGTTGTCCCTCACATTTAACCTCTCTATTCTGATCATAAAGGGTGAAGAATTCCACTTGTAAACCTATTGTAACAAGACAGAATCGTAAGCCATTTCCATTGGTTAGTAGTTTACTTTCCTCTTTTAGCCCTTCTTCTTCACTCCTTCGTCACCTCCATCCATCTCTTAATCATCATATGCTCCTTATACTTTTAAATAAACTCTAAAACACCATTATTTATGATATTGTAACATGCACACAACATAAGATAATTTTCCATGCAACTATACAAACATTACATTTATATTCAGGTGTCCCAAATGCAATGGTGTAAGTGTCATCATCATGCTTAGCCAATTCACATGTTTAAATGATCATTTATCCAATACATATGTTCATATGGGATTTAAAATCATTTATGTAATGATTATATTCATGTGATAATGCCAATAAATGTGGATAGGGATGTTACATTTTTTATTTACTTACTGAGTATGCAATCTCACTCATTTGCATTAAATTTTCTTTTAGGAAGAGTACACTAGAGACTATATTCAGTCTACATTTTGAAGATTTTGTCTAGCAGTCTGATAGAGGTTTAGCCAGTATGCAGTATATTAGTATTTTGGTTTCTTTAGTTATGTATGTTTTATTGTAAATAGTTGCTATATTGTGATACAATATACATAGTGTTCAAAACAATTAAAGAAAGGTCTTTTAATGTTAATGGGATAACATAAGAGAATTTTAATGATGTTATGTAACTTTTGTAACATCCCCAAACACGTTCATTGGCATTATCAGATGAACATATGCATTAGATAAATAATCATTTAGAAGCATCATTGTAGTTGGGGACACTTGAACATATATGTAGTGTTTGTACAGTTGCATGGCAAATTGTTTTATGTTGTATGCATTTTATAGTATCATAAATAATGGTGTCTTAGAGCTTAATTAAAAGTATAAGGAGTATCTAGGAATTAGGAGATGGATGGAAGTGCTTAATGAGTGAAGAAGATGGACTAAAAGCAAAACTTTTAACTTTCAACCAATAGGAAACCAACCCC
>CATIWR010650088.1:0-28306 GCA_949677035.1 Omphalea diandra | reverse complement strand
TTCTTATTTCTTCTTTACTCCTCTTTTTTGTTCTTCTATGTACTCTTTTTCTTTTTCTTTCTTTTTATTTGCTTTATATATATATATATATATATATATATATATATATATATATATATAGCATATTAAACTGAAATCATTAAAATAAATTACTTAATTTGGTCTATACATATATTTTATACACTTTAATATATAATATAAAATATACCTAATATATGATATATAATATATAATACTATAACCATATACTACATAAATATAAAATCTAACAACATAAATATATTTTTGTATCAACTATGCAAATGTATAATTTATATATAATATTTAATTTCAAAATTTTAAATATTATATAATATATTTATTTTATACACATATAAGAAAAAATATATAAAATCGTTTATCGCTTTGGTACAACAGAGTCTAATATCAGTTCAGTTTGTAAAGAACCAGCATCATACAATAACAGTAAATTATTTTTTATTCTATTTAATTTGATTATAAAATTATTTAATTATTTTAATTTTGAAAAGGAATTACCAAGATTCATGCTCAGCACTATTTTCAATCAGCTTCAGGTTACATTATTGATACAATCTATTGTCAAATGATTGATTGATAGCTTAAATTCCTTTAATTATTAATACTTAGTGATATACAAGCTGGAACAATTGCATCCATTATAAAGCAATTCCTCCATTCCACTTAAATCATTTGAAGAACGATCCTTCGTCCAAATCAACTCTTAAAAATGAATAGTAAAGACTGCACACGCACACGTGTATATATATATTGCACCTTATAATATACAGAAACTCGGTAAAACTTACCAAAAACGTTTCAAACACATTTTTTTCAATTTTGAAAAATTAAAAAATGCAATTTCACTTTAAAAACTTATTTTTTCTACTATAAATTTTGATTATAAAACTTATAAACAATTAATATTTATTTTTTAAAATATTGATTGATTATTATAATTTCATTTATTTTTTATAGTTAATATTAATTTAAATAATTATCTTTAATATTATTTTTATATGATCTTATAATTAGTTGTTTCAATATTTATTATATATAAGAAAAATATTTATAAATATATCTCTATATTTTTTATATTTACATATTTTTTCTATATTTTATTTCTTATATTTTTTAAAAAAATGATTTTCTGTGTCCCATTTTTTGTTACTTCGCATCAAACGTGAAATTTATTGATAAAGATCCCAAGCTAGCTGCCCTTTTTTGTTGATATATCTTTGCAAACATATGAAGAAAATTTTGATAAATAGTTGAATACTATCACCATTTTACTATATGGTATCAAAAGAAATAAAAGTTCACACCAAAAACAAACGAAACAAAGAGAAGAAGAAAAAGTTAATTTGACCACGTAATTCCCAATTTTTCATGAACTTTTACAAGGGTGATTTATATTTAATTTAGTGGTAAAATAAGTTTATCTAAAGGTGAATATCAAGATTTGAATCTCATAAACATAACTCTTTTTTAATATTAATAAATTATGCAATATGAAAATTGAAATGTAAGCAAATTAAAAAGTGAAACTCACTACTAGAAAATGATGTTTTATAAAATATAAATGAGAATATATGAGAGAAATAATTTTCAAAAAACAGACACATGTGCGAAACGCAAAAAACATAAGACCCCACAAACTATAAGTGACAAAATGAAAAGATAAGAGCACATTGAACCAATATAAATTCAGCAAATACAAGTAATAAAGGATGGAAAGAGGCAACCGTCCAACTGGTTAGAATATTTTGTAAAATTGTGCACATATACATACGTTCTAGTTCTAGATCAATACTTTACTTTTTTTTTCCCTCCAACTTGCTCAAATTAATTTTTTTAGTCTAATTAAATAAAAATACACATTAATTAAATCTATTTTTAACCAATTGAAAAGTATGTTTCACGTGCATCACTAAAAGACAGAAAATAAATTTTTATTAAAAATTCAAATCGATATATTTTGAACTTGATTTGCTTTTAATCTATATATATAATCAATCATCCAAATATAAATTATTCCTATTAACCACAAATATATAGCAAGTTCGATATTGCAAATTGTTGATGAGGATGCCCTTTGGTTCTTGGAAACGAAAGATTAGGTTTTGAAGTCACATTTGATCATTTGAGCTGGGCTTCATATTATATAAAAATATTTTGATGGATCTTATTTGTTTTTTTTTTTCATATTAAATGAAAATTTAAAGACAATCCCATTAAATAAATGTATTTGACTTTTGAATGGACTTTGAGTTCTTGAGTAATTTTTTTGCTGTTTTTTTTTTATTAATAATAATGACTTTGAATATACATGTCTAATTTTTATGCAGAATATAATATATATTTTTTTAATATTGACTGTGTATTATACACCCACGAATTTAAAAGCCAAGCTGAATTCTGATTTTATTTTAAAGGAGCAAGCCGAATTTAATTAAACTCAATTAACAATATTTTTCCTAGTTGGACTAAAATGATTAGTTTGGGTCTTTTTAAACACTACTTACAAGTTAAAGGGGCAAAAGAAAACATGCTCTTATATTTTAAGGAAAGGTCAGCTGTAATAGTTGAAGCTATCCATACCACCTACAAAAGGAGATGAGGGTGACAATTAATGGGTCAAAAATGTCGTCCTCACAAAATTGGTTTAATTTCAAATTTACCATCATTTTAATCAATCTAATTAGAATTTTGCCATTTTCTCATGAGTCAATAATATTCTTCTCAACTTTATATAATTACAACTGCATCGTAATCCTTTAAATTTTATATTTTACAAATTTGCCATTGTATTTGTAGGATATATTTCTTTTTTCCCCTTCATTTGCTCTATATTTATTTGTATTTCTTACTTTTATATAAAGGAATCCTTTATTAAAATTTTATTGCAAAATTTTATTTGTTACATATAGCTTTATTATGCGTTTTCTTATTCACCTCTTATTTGTTTATTTGTAGTTTTTATTCATCTTTCACTTAATAAAAGAGGCAAACAATATTTATAGTTTGATTTTTATTACTTTTTAATATTCAATTTTTCTACTATTATGATTTATTTATTTTTTTGTTATTTTATCTATGTTTATTTATATCTCCTCTTATATAAAGAAATCTCTTATTGCAATATTAATAACAAATTTTATTTGATATTTTTTATTTATAATTTTGTTGTCTATTTTTTTACTCATTCAATTGATAAGGAGACAAATAATACATTTAATGTGATTTTTTTATTACGCTTTTATATGTATAATTATATTCATTGTTCTATTATTAGGATCCATTTTTTGTTTATTTTATTCATATTTATTTATATTTTCACTAATATAAAATATTTGTTATTGGAATCTTATTATAAACTTTTATTTGTTATTTATAATTTTTTAATGCATGTTTATTTATCTTTTTTAGTTATTTATAGTTTATTGTTTCTTTTTTAATCACCATTTTATTTGTTATCTATAGTTTTATTATATATTTTATTCATTTTCTACCTGCTATTTTTAGTTTTACTGTGTCTTTTTAATTCACCTTTCAATTTGTAAAAGAGGAAAACAATACTTTCAATGTGTTTTTTTTATTATGAATCTTATATTTATAACTAATATTCAATTTTTCTTATTTATAGTAGAAACTTTGGAAATTTAAATTTAGTTAAAAATAGTAAGATATCTTTTCTACTTTTACTTATATCATTTGTTAAACATAGAATAAAATGTGATGGATAATAATAATAATAATAATAATAATAATTTAATTAATATATTTTATATAATACCCTTTTAATGATTTACTAGTATAAATATCATATTTACATTTTTTATACTATAAATAGATGTGTATAATAAGAGAAAAAAAAGTGACAAATATTATTAGATTAATATTATTACAATAATTTAATATATTATGAATTTATTAATTTTGTTATTAATTTATAAATAATAATAGAATATAAATAAAATAGAACAAAAATATAAAACAGATTAAAATCACATATAAATATAAACTATATGAATTTAAACAAAATATAAATTATACAAGTAAGAATTTTGAATTTTTATACATATTATTTGGTGAAAAATAATTTTGTTTTATTAAATTTTTCTTGGATTATTTGAAATTTTTTTATTTTATATAAAAGTCCCTCCATCACTCTCAATTTCTTCATCGATACTTCTTAAAAAGGAGTTAAAAACAACAAAAAGAAAAAAAAAAGGAAAATAAAAAAAACAAAAGCCACACATTTTTTTTTTTTTCAACACAAAAAGCCAGATATATGATGTGATATGCATTCATTGTAATGTATTAGAAGCTTCCTCGGACCAAGAAAAAACCACCATCTATTCCCACTTCCATACTCAATGCCCAAATACTCTCTCTCAAGGAAGTAAAAACCGTGTGTCTTCCTTTCCTTCCTCTCCCAAAACAAGACCAATCTTATTTGAGTTTTCCCTTATTTTTAATTAATTAATTAATTAATAAACAAGGATTTGTTAATTAATTCTCGGGTTGGTGTTTCTAACATTTCCAGAACCCACATCAATTTCTTTTCTGTCGTTCCCTTCCCTTCCCCTCCCCTTGTTGCTTTATAAAGTCCCGCACACGACATGTAAAAAATTATTTCCCTTCGGGAATTGTAAAGGAAGTTATGGTCTTTGTTCCAACACAAAATACCATCATTGAACCCATCTCACAATCGAAACACATCCATGGAAGCAGATAGGCAGAATCTTTGTACCAATCTTGTTAGCTCTAAATTGTTTTTCCTTTCTGGATTCTATTGCTGGGGCTGGGAATTCTTGACCGCTCTCTTGCTCTTTAGTTGCTCCATCTAAACGACGCCAAATTAACCCATCTAGTGTTTTCACTAAACGGGTTCATCGTTATATTTGATCATAGATAGTTTTTTTTCTTTTTCTTTTTCTTGTCCTTTTTTTTTTTTTTTTTTAGATTTCTTGGTTTTGGTCAATCTTGGGTTTGGTTCGTCAATAAGGGTGAATCCAAAGATGGCGCAAAGGTCTGTTCCGGCGCCGTTTTTGACGAAAACTTATCTGTTGGTAGATGATCCAAGCACCGATGATGTGATATCTTGGAATGAAAGTGGCACAACTTTTGTGGTGTGGAAAATTGCTGAGTTTGCTAAGGATTTGCTTCCCAATTACTTCAAGCACAACAATTTCTCTAGCTTTGTTCGCCAACTCAATACCTATGTAAGTTCATTATTATCATTCACATCCTTGATTCTTTTCACTGTGGTTTTAACCATTTCTTGATCACATGTCTATCTATGGTCTATTAATTCTTGTGTTCTTCGTTTCCGTGGACTTGTTTAATTAGCGATTAGCTTCAGCTAGTTCCTGGGTAGTGATTGATTAGTCTGTTCTGGCTGTGGGATTGATACGGTAAACGATTTCTTTTGCCTAATATGTCCTAGTGATTACTCTTTTAAGCATAAGAAGATCAACGATGGATTCCTTGAATAGGCTAACTGAATTTTGATCGCTAGACATTTCTTGAATTTCAATTTCGGGGTGGTTGGTTGGTGAAGATTTTAGATCACCACTGACTATGAACATGAGGTCGATTTTGCCCGTGTTTAGACTTGGTAAACAGGATTAGTGAGGGATATAATTGTCTTTTCAAAGTTATTTTTTAACAACTTGTCGTTTGTATGTGTACGTCGTCAGGTACTACGTCTACATGTTTTGGTAGTCAGTAGATACAGCTTTGCATGTGGGGTGCTTATGAATTATTCAACGAGTTTCGACACGTTAGAAGTCAATCCTAAAAATTTCATAATTTATTTTTTAAATTTCGACTAATTATATAAGTTTCTGTCTCTCTTTTTTTTTTTTTTATTTAAAAAAAATGGGTTTTCAAATAGAGACAATTACCTATTCTACACTAATTTGATTATCTTCTAAAATACAAAAAGCAAGCTATCATATTAAATATAAATATACATATTTTTATATTTGAAAAAAAATAATATCATAAATTTGTTAAGTAACTATTAATAATTAGTTTATGTCACTATATTATGTATAAAATGATCATGCATATATCTTTGAGGCATAACTCATGTGGTTACTTTTGAATGTAGTATTACCTTTATGTTATGTTTAATTACATTAAGAAATATAAAATGAAATCTCATTTTAAAATTCCTGTCTAAATTTTGTTATTTTAATAAATCCATATAATATAAAAGAATAATGAGATGTTCTACTTTTTGAAAATTTATTTTTAAATTTAAAAATAAATTAAGATGCTAAGTATAAAAATGGAGTGAGAATCTTATTTTTATTTTGTTCTTCGATGTATTAAACATGTTCTTATAATAAATATAAAGAGGTCGGCTATTTCTGTCATGTAACCTTTGGTTTATGGAACAAGAGTAGTCTCTCCTTTGTCTGCCCTTCACATGATTTTGTAAATATGTTAGTTTCCTTTTAATATAAATTCATGTGGATAAAAAAAAAAAAGAATAAAAAAATGATTATATATATTCAATGTAGGTAAGTGATTCTCAAAAATGATTTTATATTTCAAAATTTTTAAATATTATTATAAAAATATGATTTTGCATTTTGATAATAATGGAGAGGATTTAAAAAAATTAGGATTTAGTATGATACTAAATTTTGAATTGGTATGGTTGGAATATCAATGACCAATTCTTTATCTTTTTTAAACCTTTATCTATGGTTGGTATTCTAGAGCACACTTGCATAGAATGTTTATTAATATTTGTTACATATTTAGATTAAAAAATAATTAATTATAAATAATTTTAATTGATATTAATTAATATATTTTTAATTAAAATTTTACACTGATATTAATAAAAAAATATTTAATTAAAAGAAAAGAAAAAAATGATAAAAGTAAATTTAAAAAACATGCAATTAAAGTTATATCATTTATATAGAATGATAACTGCTTTCTCCATTTCAATATTATATATAATATTTCTTTTTTCAGAAGTCTTAAAAAACATGTCATTTTCATATTTAGTTATTAAATTTGGTCTTTCATTAATTGCTTAATATATCTTGATTAATAATTAAATATTTTTTAATTGCTTTGAATTGCAATTATTTATACATATTTGTTGACATTTGATTAATGAGATTTTATATTAATAGTGAAAAATTATTTTCATATAGTATTTTTCTTTTTTCAAGAATTTATTGTTTTTTCAAAAAAGTATAATAAATAATATCAAAGTATATTTTAATAATAAAAGTGACTATTAATTAATAAAATTTAATTTTTTAATTTTTATGTAAAAAAATATTTTATAATATCGAAATAAATAAAATATATTCAAATAATGTTTTTAAAGTGAAATGGATAAAGTAAAAAAAATAAGTGAAAAATCAAATAGTCTGAATTTTGAAACATTCAATTCATCATTTTCTAGAAACTTAATTTTCATCATTAATTTGTTTATTCTCGCCATTGGACACAACTTTCCAAATTTCAATTGCGTGCTCAGAGAGAAACTCAGTTTGTCCAATTGCCATATCCTATCGCAGATTTCTGGTCGGCTGCGCCGATTTTTGAAACCTAACCCGGAGAAAATTAAAAAACGAGTGCGCGCGCCACGTGTCCAATACCTTTCCATTCATTATGACGCCTGAAAATTATCATTTTTTTTTTTTTTAACTCACCGCTAGCAACTTTTTACTGTTTCCAGGGCTTTCGAAAGATCGTGGCCGATAAATGGGAATTCGCCAACGAGAACTTTCGCCGAGGACACAAGGAGCTCCTCGCAGAAATCCGCCGCCGGAAAACGGCAATTCCACCGCTAACCCAGGCTACGGCCGCCGCCAAATCAGGCGGAGGAGGAGCGGCCTCGCAATCTAACTCAGGCGAGGAGATGGGATCCACATCCACATCATCCCCGGATTCGAAGAACCCGGGGTCAATAGAAACAGCTGCGACGACGCAAACACAATTCGCCGACTTATCGGACGAGAACGAGAAATTGAAGAAGGACAACAAGATGTTGAGCACGGAGCTGGCGCAGGCTAAGAAACAGTGCGATGACCTGATTACGTTCTTGACTAAGCACGTGAAGGTGGGGCGTGACCAGATTAACAGCATCATGGAAAGCATCTCCTGTGGATCCGCCAGTCTTGATGGTGGGGCGCCTGATGATCATGACAATGACGACGAAAATGGAATGAACGATGATGATGAAAATGGTTTTAAGCTGTTTGGTGTTTTGTTGAAAGTTAATCATACAAAGAAGCGGGCCCGCCAGGAGAATATTGGGTTTGATGGGCCCCACCGAGCTAAGGAAATTAAGATCTGCAATTAATTAGACGGTGGGCATGGTAAGACTATGCGGGTGTATGCAGCTGATGTAATAAATAAAGATGTGGTTGTGAAGGGGGTGAAGATCAAAGGCAAATTAGTCTTTTCACCCATGTTTTCCTCTTCTTCACCTTCATGTAGAAGATATATAGTGTTCTTTTTATTTTTATTGTTGTAAAAATATGCACTCTGGAGGAACTCTCTACTTTCATATAATAATGTGCTTTCGGTTGTGTATTTTGTTGTCATTTTCTTATTCCAAAGGTCAAATTGTATGCCAATGGTGACTTGACTTTTTTTTTTATTTTTCCAACATTTATTCTGATCATATATCTCAAATTTTCTTTATTTAAATTATCTTACACTTTGAAATATTCAAATGATGGAAAGTTTGAATTTGTGATTTTTCTATGTATTATAAAATAAAGATTAACTATCAAATTATTAATTTGATATCTTTGTTAAATTATTAACATTACTTTGATTAGACTTACAGTAAGTTTACTTAAATCCATAAAAAAATATGAAATGATAGTAGATCACTCAACATAGTATAGTGTGATACTTATATAAAACTAAATTGAATGATTTTTTTTAAGAGAAAATATGAATCTCAATCATATATTAAAATTGAAGATTTATATTGTGTTGAGAAAGCTTGATATTTTAATTCTCAATAAGCACATTATATTTTATGGTTATTTCAATCATACTTTTTTATGATAAATTTAATCATATATCGGCTTTTATATCATTTGAATGAGTTTGTAAAAAAAAAAATCAATAATAAATTATCCATTGAAAATGCTTAATGTTTTATATACAAAGAACTTAAATATTTTATGGATATATATATATATATATATATATATATATATATATATATATATATATATATATATAATATTTTTATATATATAATATTTCATGAAGGAAAATTAATATTTCTATAAAAAGCTAAATAATCCATCAAGAAAAAAAGAACTGAGAAAATAAAACTAAATTTATAAATATGAAAATTATTGAGAGATAAAAAGAGAAAAAAACTCAGACAATAAAAATAAATAAATCAAAGTAAATTATAGTTTCTTTAAAACTGTAGATATAGTAGTGGTTAAAAAAATTACCTAAAAATTCTTCAAACAAATTAAAAATTTTTAAAAATGACAAACATTGAGGAAAAAGAAAGACATCTAGTAAAAGGGGTAAGAAATTTAAGAGTGAAAGCACTATTACTAGTAATATATATCTTATCAATGACGAGAAAATTCAAAATATGAGAGACGAATATGCACAAAATAGGGGAAGAAGGTCATTGTTCTATTCTTGTTGCTTTTAAAGTTATACAAAATGTTTTGAAAATTGAACCAGTCTATTAAATTGATAAAATTTAAAATAAAAAAAATAATTAGTTCGGTTTGACCCATACTAGTTTAGCATTATTTTTTATTTTGAATTATTGTAAATATATTTATATATTTTTTCTATTTTTTAAAATTATTTTAATAATGTTTTAAAATTTTATTTATTATTAAACTAATTAAATTGAATCGGTCAAATTAATCGAATCAACTAAATTGAAAATTAATCAATTAATTAATTTATTAACTAATTTGATTTCAAAAACATTGATTCTACTATGACTTGATAATTAGTAAGTTGTTAAATGCTTTCATTGTGTAAAAATCCTTATTTAGAGTATACAAAATATCAATATGATATTTTGTATAAAACAATAGTACACTTAAATTGAGTGGGAGAATATTAAAACCACAACCAAACAACAACACAAATTCGTGAAATCGAAGCAAATAGAAGAAAACTTAAAGAAAAACAGTAAATGAAAAGAAATTAGATCTAAGACTCAAGTACTAGAGCATAAATGGGTATTGTATTTTTGGTGGATAGCCCCTCTTCATCCTTCAAATAGGATATTTATAGAGTCCTAGCTATTTAGTAAAAATAATAATATAAATTTTATGATACATTATTAAAAGACTTTATGATACATAAAAATTTTATGTTTTACGCTCTCGCTCTTTTTGTTTGACATTATTACGGCTCTTGCATTGTTACTATATTTATTTTTTTTGCAACCATTTTATTTTTTATTTTTGTCTTTAATTTATCGTGCATCTGATAAATTCTTCCACTTTTTTATTTTTTAAAAAACAGTTAAAAAATAAAAATGCACGTGAGTTTTTATTTTCTAAAATCTAATGGTTATTTTTATTATTAAAAATATAAAAAAATAAATTTTTATGCATTATAGATAAAAAAAAAAAAAGTTAGCAAGTAAACACTTTTGAGTTAAAAAAATCAGTCATAAAAAGAGAGAAAAATATGTTTGTTAGATGTTGAAAATGATGTCTACAATCTAATTATTTTTTTTTCTTTTTTGTTTCATTGATGATTTTATAAAAACAAAATTAATATTTTCTATAAATTGTTTTTTGTACTTAATTTTTAAAAATTTTGAATTACTAAACCTAAAATAAAAGTAAAGCTTATTGGCTCCTAAAATCTAAAATTTTTGAGTTTTGACAAATTTGGTCAATCTTTTAATTTTGACAAAATTAACCAAAACTAATAAAATTTTGATAAATTTAGCCAAAATTCAAATTGATTAAAATAAAATGATATATCATGTAACATGACAAACTAGCTTACATAAATTTTTATAAAAAAATTAATAAAATCAGTTAATATTAGTTACTAACGTCATGTAACATTATTTTAACTTAATATTTTAACATGACGCATTCTCTTATTTCGATCAATATAAATTTCGATTAGATTTGTCAAAATTTTATTAGTTTTGACTAATTTTGTCAAAATTAAAAGAATTGATCAATTTTATCAAATTTGAAAAGTTTTAAATTTTAGGAGCAAATAAGCCTAAAAGTAATTAAAATAAAAATAAACAATTTCTACATAAATTCTACCATGATTTTTTAAAGATTGGATTATCCTTAAAAACTTCTTAACTAATAAACTGAGATTAAAACAAAATAAACTTTTTAAAACATTTTACTATATAAACATTACAATCAATAAAAGAACACAAATAAATTGGTAATAAATTATTTATAAATATTTTATTATGTATAAATACCTTGGAATAAATTATTTGTAAATATTTTATTGTATATAAATACCTTTCACTTGATGCAGATATAAAGCATATATAAACCATATTGAAAATTTTCATAAACCACAAATAAGTTATGAATAAACCATTTGTAAATATTTTACTGTGTAAGAAAAATTAAATCCAAACATCATTTTCAACCTCCAACAACTTGATTTCTTTTTATTTTGAGCTCAAATATGTTATGTTTTAACTGTTTTTATTAACGATATATCAAAACTCATGATTTTTCATTATAAACAATAAAACAAATAATAAAAATCATATTAAATTTATTTCAGAAAGAGAAACATATATAATAAAAAAAAATTCTCTCTAAAATTGATTCATAAATCTGTAATTGTATGTGAAAAAACGAGTTTATTTTTATATTTTTGTTGAAGTTTGAGAGGAAGGTGGAATAACAAATTCGAGTTTGTAATGTTGATTTGATCTATAAAAAAATGTGAATGAGATTGAAAAGTAGTTTAAAAAAATAAGTTTTAATTTATATTTGTTGATTTAATCTATGAACAATTGTGAATTAGTTTATCTACTTTTCAGGATATCTATTTTGTTCACGGATTCATGAAGATACATCAGAATGATTAAGTGTATGTTTAAAAATATTTTTAAAGAATCAGTTTTTATGGAAAAGAAAGTTGATTAACATAAATTGGTATTTGGTTATTCCTAATTATATATTTCAGTCCAAAGCCAAAAAAAAAAAAAGAAAGAAAAGATACTTATCAAATATTCACATGAACAACACGCTATGCTTTTTCAACATATATATGCACACTGGACCTAGCGAATTTATAAAAAATTATATTTTTAAAGGCTTTCAGCATATTAAAATCCAAGTATTATACTTTAAATAAATCTTATTTCTATACAACTAACTATTTAAAGGTTGATGAATGCTAAGTTTTTTTTTTAGAAAATATAAAATTTTATCAACAGATTTGGAAAATTACATAATTTAATAATTTACAGTAAAATATTAATAACAATAAAATTATTATTTAATTTAAAATCAATCTTTTATTTTTAAAAACTAATCAAATGATATGAATGGAATAATCATTCTATCTAATAAAAATAAAAATAAAAATTTTTGCCAAATGATAATAAAATATCTGTTGTTTTTTTTTTTCTTTAATTCAAAGTCAAATTTTTCTGTCATCATCGTGAAACAGCAATGAAAAAGTATCACCATCAAACTCATCTCCAATTCCATACGCTACGTTCACAGAATCAGCATCTCTCCCTCCAACAAAGCCAATTGGCACTCATTGTGCTAGAAACCCAACTATCAAGGAAAAAGAAAACCAAGACAAAAGGAAAAGTATAAATTAATACTATACACTGATGGTGCCTGAATTCGCCCTTTTGACTGCTTTCTACGGCACACGTATGAACCCCGATCTCCACCATCTTTGGCTGCAGGGGGAAAAAAATTATGCGTTTTTTTGAACCGAAATTATGCTTAATTGCTCTATTCTGAGAATATTATGATTGTTATAGCAAAAAGAAAAAAAAAAAAAGGTAGCAGAAATTATTTAAAGTTGAATCTATATAATACAAAATAAAATATTATCGATTAATCATGCAATATTTATTGAAATTTCAACATAATTAAACTTTAATAACGAATATTACTTGCATTGAAGTTAAACAAACTAGAAATCTTTTGAAATAAATTCGTTATTGACTTTGAAGAAAAACATATAAAATTAATAATTAAAAATACTAAAAGTGATGAAGTGAAAAAAAATAATAATAAAGAAGACGAAGAAATACTAAGGTGGCGCATGTTTATTTTGTAACTGGATTTCTTAAGAAAAAACTTTGAAAAAATATAAATTATTTGATTCTATTTAAATAACAATAATACATTTATATGGTAAGACCGCAATTATAAGATTAAAATAAATTAACTCAATTCAATTTTCATGGTAAAAATGATGAAGTGTTTGTCTGAAATTTTAGATTTTATATATAAAATTTTACATTTAAATTAAAATAGTAATACATATATATATATATATTTCAATTAATATAATAATGAGAATATTACATATAAAAAGAATGATTTTAAATAAATTGAAAGATAACATAATATCTTTTACATTTAAGGGATGTAAAAATAGTTGTAATGGATAATTATGAATTATCAACTTAGTATATAAAACAATTATATACAAATTCAATGTACCCAAATATTTTCATTAAATTATAAATTAATAGATTCAATGAATTATCAAAGTGGATCCAATCTAAATAAATCAAAATATTTACATGTGTTACTATTTCTAAGAAAGTGAGATCCTCTTTTTTCTTTATTTGTGTTGGCTTCATTAAGATTAAGCTAAGTTGGTGCTTTTGCCCACTGATTATTGTCTAATGCGATGAGATAATTCGTTGAATATAGCTATAGAATTTCGCAACTTATGCCGTTGAATTTGGAAGATGGGTTTCCTTCAAAACGTTTACCTTCTGCTCTTTGCACTAATGGTGGCATTTTGAATCTAAAGTCAATAATATCATTTACAGTTCATCTTTAAGTTGTTGTGGGCGACGTGAAGACTGCGTCGCGAATTTCTGGGGGGAGATAAGTCGATGTTGTTTGACTTGATGGAGAGGGAAAAATCCAAGAAGATTATCTACAATAATAAAGGTACTAATTATAGGAATTTCAATAAAAAGAAATATTTCTTGACTTTCACAATAGTGTTTGACTAATGGAATTATTTTTAAATCTTAATAAAAATACTACTTCATTAAAAAAATAAAATGTGAAAATAATTTAATATAATTTTTTAAAAGGAAGAGACTAGTTAATTAATTAATTATATCAATTTTAAGACATTAAATAATAATTTTCCTAGTAACAATAATAATATATCAATAAATATGAAAGTATCGAGATAATAAAACTTTTATATAATATTTTTTAATCATAATGGTGAAAATTTTAAATCTGCAGTTCAATGAAAAATACGTCTGTACTCGATGATTATTATGAATCATAAATTAACTCATCTATAGTGAGTTAGATAACTTGAATATCACTGATAAATTAGAAAAAAATAAGATTGACTATTTTTAATGAATTTAAAGAATTAAGTAAATTAAGACATAATTAGTAGTAATTAGATAAAACTACAAGTGGCAATCAAATAGTAAATTAGTACATGAGTAGTAATTAGATAGTATTATGTGAAATCATTAAAGGAATTATAATAATTAGAATAAATTATATATGATCGAGTATTTTTAGTGATTTTATATAATTTAATTAATTAAGACATGATAAATAGCAGTCCAATAAAATTATGTGAAATTTTGAATGAAATTCTAGTAATTAGAACAAATCTTATATAATCAAATATTTGTAGTAATTTTAAAGAATTTAAACAATTAAGGTATGATGAGTGGTAATAAGATAAAATTGTGTTATATTATAAAGAAAATTATAATAATTGGAATAAATCAGAGATGATCAAGTATTTTTAGTAATTTTAAGAATTTAGTCAATTAAAGCATGATGAATAGTAATATAATGAAATCATGTGAAATCATAAAAAAATATAATAATTAGAATAAACTGTAGAAGATATAATATTTTAAGTGATTTTAAAAAATTGCGTTAAATCACAAAAGAATTTATATTAGTTAGAATAAATCAAATAGAATCAAATAGAATTATTGAAGTCTATATCCAATCGAAGTCCATGTTATAGGATTAAAAACACTATAGAGTTTTTTACTTATATAGAAAATTGAACTTATTTTTCGAAAAATTTTTCCTATTCAAATTGAATAAATTTTCAAAAAAATAAAATTAATTTTAATTTTTATAATTACACAATCATTTAGAAAATAAGTAAATGTTGTTTCTATTGTTTTCTTGTCAATAAAAATTTATTTTTCAATTGGAAAATATGAAGTTTTCTAAATATTGGACGTATGATCAAGATCTCGAACCTCTTTATAAGCATTTCTCTTTTTTAGTTTCTTTTCTTTTTATTCCAATTTTATTAGTTAATTTAAATTAGATTTTATTCTAACAATTGATTTATGTATTTAAATAGAAATTAGATTCTAATTTATAAATTTTGTTAACTTCTTTATCTTAGTGGTAAATTCTTTTCATCAGTTATGAATTCATTTTATATGTTATTATCATCAAATGAGTTAAGGTTATATTCTTTTCTTTTTTAGATATATTTATTGTTTAAGTTATTTTCTTTCTTTAAGGAAAAACTTCTTCACCACTTTACTTTTTATTTTTATTTAATTTGTTTTTATCCTTTTTTGAGGAATTTTTTTCTTTTTTTACTTTTATTTTTATTTGACTACTTGAAAAAAATAAAAGAATAATAAACAAAAATATACTATTATAATTGTGAATAAACTAACAAGAATATCTCAATAAACTCATTTTTCAGTTTTATAATTAGAAAATGATTTCTTATCATTAGCAAATAAATATATTTTGAATAAAAATAATTTTTAAAAATGATTTCTAAAAAAATCAAAATGAAAAATAAAAAAATAGATTTTTATACGTAAACAAGACCAACAAAAACTAGCTTATAAATTATTTGCAATTGAAAAAACTGATTAAATATGGGCACGAGGATAAAATTCATCCTTTTATATATATATATATTCTAAATAACTGAAATATAATTTAGATAGCAAAACATTATATATAGTTAAGTCCATGAAAATCCCTACTTGGTTGACTTTATCTTTCTTGCACATAGGAGTTGTCTCACTAGCCATGCTCAAGGGAGAGTTGTCCGCACCAATTGTGACATCTTACTGATATGAGAGAGTTGTCTTACTAGTTCTGTCGTTTACTTATATCTTATATGGGAAAGTTTCCTTACGAACCATGTCATGTATGCATAACATTTTATTTTCATACATTGGTTATATCATCCTTGGATAACTAGTTATGATTTTTTGGGTTCTCACTTTTTTCTTGAACTACCCTCACATAACAATTATTTTAAAAGGTTGAATTAAGGATAAAATTAACTTTTAGATTAATTTGAGACATAACTCTTGTTTTTAGCTTATTTGAGGACAAATTGATCAAAATATTGAATGTATAAGACAAACACTCCTATAAACATGTGAACTAATTAAAAATTGAAAAAAATCAATAATTTTTAATTTTCTAAAAAATAAAGATAAAAAAATAAAATTACAAAAAAATCAAAACTCAAGTCATTTGTTACGTAAACCACAACCAAACCAACCACCTGCATCAATAAAATTCAATTACTAGTATAGATGTATCATCACTACAATCAAGCTCAAAATCCAATCAACGACAATAATAGAAACCACAACCTTGAAGCTTAAACTCCATCACCATTGTAATCTAAAGCCAAACTCAATCGTTGGCATTAATTGAGAAAGAGATAAAAAGTTGATGGAGCCGAAGTGGACTTGTGTGGCTTTTGTATATATTTTTTTTTATGAAAATTGTTGGAACAAAAAAGGAGGAAGGGTGTGGGGTTAGGCTATGCGGTTCAATGCTGGTGATTTGAAGGTGAAAGAGATCCTTGGCGATGAGGTCAGGCTTGATGGAGATCGGGTTCGAAAGAGAAGAGAGATGCCGATTCGAATTTTGTGGAGATCTAATTGAAAAAAAAATATGTTGGCGTGGAGATTGGCACTTGAAGATGTCGGTAATAAGGCTTAGTTTTTTGGGTGAGAATATTGATGATTCAAGGAGGAGGATTGACTCGAGATCAATGCTAGTTTGAAAAGGCGAAAGGGAGGAGATCTTGAAGGTGGCTGCGATTTCAAGAGTCCAAAATTTTTTCAAATGTGTTACGGTATTGTGTTATTTGGTTAAAATGATGGTGGCAAATGAAGTTTGGTTTAGCACAAATCATGTTATGATATTGTTTGAAATTTGACAAATGAGTTAATGCAGATGAAGTTTGGTTTTTCTATTTTTATTTGGTTTATAAAAAAAGAGAGTTATTTTCTAAAAAAATCTAAGATATTTTATAAATAAAAAATTGAAAATTTAATTTTTTATTATTATGGTTAACGTGTATATCTTACACTCCATTTTAGGTGAAATTTGTCCTCAAAAAAGCTAAAAATAAGAGTTATATCTCAAAATTGATCTAACAAATAATTTTGTCTATAATTAGACATTTTAAAATAGTTGAGGAACTAATTTTATCCTTATGCCTTAAACATATTTGTATTTCTACAGGTAAGTGAATATAAAGAATCTAAGTTATGCTTTAGAAGTGTGCAACTTTTAATGAAATTGATTTTGCACAGTGTTTAAAATAAGATCAATTAATGAATTGATTAATTGACTAATTTTTAATTCAATTGGTATAATTCAATTATTTTTATTTATAAAATATTATAAAATAATTTTAAAAATAAAAAAATATATTCATAATAATTAAAAATAAAAAATTTACAAATAGATTCAAAACTAATTGAATTGATTAGTGACTTGATTTATAATTTAATCGATTTAATTTAATTTCAAATATTAATTTGTATTTGGGACAAAATTAAGAAAGGTTGATAGAGAGATGACAGCAAAAAATTACGAAAAAATGATCAATATCAAAAAATATTAAAAATATTTTATTAATTAATCATCATATAAAATATCTTAATCACTTATTAATTAGATATTTATTTTATTTTATAGGGATAAATTCAATCAAAGATTTATCCTTATTCAAAATATTTACAATTTTGAATCTAAAGTCAATAATATCATTTACACAGGAGAGATTGGGAAAGGAAAGGAGGGAAAAAAGGAGCGTGAGAAATGATATTTTCTCTTGGTTGGTTGAGTTGTGGAAAGGGTGGAGAATTATGAATATTGAAGTATTTTCTAGAATCCATAAAAAATAAATCTCTTGTTTTTGGAGGGGAAAGATGGAGAATTTAGGATTGTGAAATATTTTTAACTAGTAAAAAATCTGTGTGTTGCATAGGCTATATTTCTATTTATATTTTAAATAAATAAATAATTAAAATTTTAATATATTAGTATATTTATTTGTGATTATTAATAAAATATTTTTAATAAAAGTGAAATAGATTACAAAAATGTGTTAGTTCATTATTTTTAATAGAATGACAAATAATGAATATATTTAAAAGTGTTTAAAAAGAATAAAGAGTAAATTATTAATGAAATAAGTACAATACATATATATAAATTTAAAAATTAGTGAATATTAAATTAAAATAATAAATGAAAAGTACATAAAATGTTAAGATTCATTTTTATAATTATTATAAGATAATGCATATAAATATGAAAAATTTAACAATAATTTGTCCTATTAGCATATATATAATCAAACTTAAAAAAATTTCGTCACATCAGTATTTTGTGTTGACTTTATATATGTATAATAGATTACAATTACAAATATGCCCATATAAGTTTTTATATTTTATAAAATAAATTAATTAATATAATTTTATTGATAAATTATAATAATAAAAAATTAATGCAATTCTAATATTTTTTTAATTCAATACTACTATGTCATAATATATCTCTCATAAAAATTAATATTTAAATAAAAATATTTTTATTAAAAATCTAAATAGTATAAATTTTTATAAATATGTAAAAAAATATGAAATAAATAATTTTTATAAAAAGAATAATATAGAATTTCTCATTAGTAAAAGCCATAGTATAAAAGTAGAATAATAATTTCATATTAACAAAATATATTTTCTATCATTTTTTAAACAATAAAATATAATTTTTTTAATCATTTTCTTTCTCTTAATTTCATAACTTTCCAAATAAGGTAGAAAAAAAAAAATTCCCTTCCCTCCCATTTCTTTTTTTTCTTTTTTTCTCCGGCTTTATTTGCTCACAAAGGCTCATTAGATGCTTGATCGTTGTGAACAAGGTAAGGAGCTGGGTCGCGAATTTCTGCAGGCGGACCAGTCGATGTTGCTTGTTTTGATGGACGGGGAAAAAAAAACCATGAAAAAGGCATAAAATATCTTCTTTTTTTTTTTTTTATAATAGCATAGGTATTAGAGGAATTTCAATAAAAAAAAATTTCCTTGACTGTGACTAATGGAATTATTTTAAAATTCTTAATCGAAAGATTATTTTTATTAATAAAATTAACTATAAAAATAATTTAATTAATTTTAAAAATGACAAAATTGATTAATTAATTATATCAAATTTAAGGGATTAAATAATAATTTTTATGATAATAATAATACAACAAATGCAAAAAATATCAAAATAATAAAATTTATCTATTACATTTTTCAATCAAAATGATAAAATATTTGAATTTACAATTTGATAAAAAATAGGTCTTCACTCCATAATTATTATGAACTATAAATTGATTCACCTATAATTTTTAAATGAATTTGATATTTTGAATATTATTAATAATTTGAAAATTATCTTTAAAAAAGATCTTGAAAACTTTAGTAACTTAAGAATAAATAAAACTCTAATAAAAAGTAATTTTTATGAAAAATATATGAAAGTCTCAAAAAAATAAAAATAAAAACATATATCCATAAAAAAAATATAGTATTAACAAATACAGTATCTAGATAATCTATTCAACTCTGAAATTATTTATTAAAAAACCTTAAATTATTAACCTTTCAATCTTCGAATTATATTTTTTTATTTAATTGAAAATATTGCATGTTATCGGCTGTTAAATAATGAATATTATTTCATGTAATGTCAGAAGAAAACAAAATATAACACATAAAAACATAAAAGAATGAGAAGCCGTCGAAATCTCAATAAACCATAAAGAAAATAAAAAAGAAAAAAAATGGAATTTCATAGAAAAAAAGAAAAAGAAAAATGTTATTCGCACTTTCTTATTTGACTGTCTCTCTTTAGCTGTCGGATGAAAATGATTGATCTCAAAAAGAAGAAAAACAATTTGATTTTTTCTCTATAAGTAATTAGAACCACAATCAAAATGAATTACCCAAACCTGGAAGATTATGGCTGTTCTTAGCTTCTGCCAATTTCTAAACTCACCACCGCCATCGTTCTCTTTCGCTTCTCTTCCTAAGAGACCTTATGTTTCCTCATCATCCAAATCTTTAACACCACCCAAGTTCTCTGCCTCGCTACAATCATCCTCAATCGACCTGCATACCCACGCGCGTACACAATTCCTGGACTTCCCTTTCGCCTCGGCCGCTTGCAAGAATCTGATGGTTGAACTTGTATCCACCTTAGAGACTCGCCTTGCCCAGCAGCTTCTCCCCTGCGATCTCCCTCTCGACCGACAGCACTTCCAAAACGAAAGTGGGACCAACCAGTTATCGCTTTATAGTAGATCTGGCCACCAGTCTTCTCCGGTTAGTGATTCTCCGTTTCCTCTTCTTTTGATACTGATATATACAAAAACCGAAGTAAAATCTAAGTCAAAATATTGATATGGTAAAATTTTGGATTTTATTTATAAAAAATATTCTATATAAAAATTTTAGTAATCTTTTAATAATCTAATTTTTTGCTTGATTAATTAACTGTGAATTTAGATTTTATTTGAAATTTTTGCTTATTATTTTTGTTATTGAAACTATTTTTAAAAATTATTTTCAATCATTAATTAGTAAAAGCTTAATAATTAAACATATATATAGTTGGAGAAAAAAAGTGAATTTTTAAATTGATAAAAGACTATTTAAGATATATATTGATGTGAAAGATTTTAATAAAATTAATTAAAAAATAATAAATTAAATTTTATTAATTGAAAAAAATATAAAAATATATCAATTGAATTAAATAATCTTGATAGAAAATAAAAAATTATATATATAATATTATTTTCATTTAAAAAATTATTTGTAATGACTATTTATAGTTAAAGATTATTTAAAGTTAAACAGTTATCATTTATAAATTAATATTTTAAAAAATAAATGACTAACAACTATATAATATTATTATATTATATGAATTAATTTAAAAATTATAAAAATATCTAATTAAAAAAAAATATATATAAAAAATAAAATATATACGATAAAAGAAAAAATGAATATTTTTATTCAATCCATATTCACTTATATATTAACATGAATAAATGGATAATATCTATTAAAGGTATAATTTACTCATTTATCATCCATAACTCTATTTTTAAATAGTGAGAATGGATGGAAAAATGGGTATGGGTTAAATTTTCTGCCCTTTCCACCCTTAATCCATACGATGCAAATTTGCTTGTACATGGGGGTCTGGCTGCTCATCCTACAGCTTAATTACATATAGTAATTGTACCAAATCAGATGTCAAAATTTTAAATTGTTTATATATATGATATGCTGTCGAATCAATTGGTGGCATGGATAGACAGAGTTGGTTACATGTTTATTTCATAATTGTAATAACAAGATGAAATGAAAGAGTTACTCTTATTCTCTAATGCAGTATATATTGTATGATATTTCAGGTTGATTTCATATTGGGGAATTGGCTATGCTCCAGGCAACCTACTGGCGCAATGATGAACGTAACAAGCGTTGCAGCCTATTTGAACATCTCAACTGATGCACCAAACTTCATAGTCGAGTTCATCCAGACTAGTCCAACGTCATTGCTCCTCATTCTTGATTTGCCTCCTCGAAAGGACCTCGTCCATTACCCAGACTACCTCGAGACTTTCTATGAGAATACTAAGCTGGACACACAAAGACTAATGCTTCAGAAACTTCCAGAGGTTCAACCTTGTGTCTCTCCAAGCCTTTATCTTCGCAGCGTTCTTTCGCCCACGACCATAATGGCTCGCATAGATACTGAGGCAGCTGGATCAGGTCGCTTGGAGGAGATTATAAACGATCACATTGATCCTGTTGCAAAGGAAGTTCTTGGGATCTGGTTGGATCATTGTGCTTGTGGAGAGAGAGGGGTGAATGATGAGGAAAAAGTTTATTTGAAGAAGAGGGATGTGCTTGTTAGAAAAAAATTCCGTGAGATTGATATGGGATCTAACCTAGCAACGTTATTTGGGAAAGAAATGACAGAGAGATGTTGGGGAGTTATCAGTGATATTTATGGTATATGAAGTTCATCCCCCAACGAGAATTCATGTAAGTGTAAAAAAAGAAGTCATTTGATTGGATGAGTAACAGACTAATTCAATACTTGTTTCAGAAATTCAGAAAGTTAAGAAATTAATCTTTGAATTCTTGTTTCAGAAATTCAGAAAGTTAAGAATTTAATCTTTGAATTTCTTAATGTCTCTGAAAAATATTGAAGTATCAATCCAGTTGAGATGTTGATATTTTTCCTCCATATATATATATATATATATATAACCAGTTGTATAGATGGCCTCGTGTTCATTCCTATTGCTATGGATTAAAGAGGATTTTGTCTTTTTTAAGAATCCTAAACCTGTTAAAAAGTGTAGAATAAATATTTAATTAGTATATCAACTGCAATTTAAAATATGGGTTGATAGATAATAGATTATATCTAACAGTTTTAATTATATATATATATATATATTAAATTTTTCATTAATAAATTTTATTTTATAAATAAAAAGAAAAAAGTCCTGAGTTTTATTAATTTATTTAAAATTTATATTTATATTATAATAATAATTTTATCAAATATTTAATATTAATTAATAAACAACAATTAATAATTGTCAATTAACAACAACAATCAATGTAACCAACAATATTAGGTATTATAATACTCCATCCATTTGAAAATAATTGTTTTTTTTAGAATTGTGCACTTAAATTAAGAAAGTAATTAATTATAAATAATTTCAATCGATATAGACTACTATACTCTTAATTGTCTTCAACTAAAATTTTATCCTTAACACTAATAAGAAAGTAATTAATTAGAAGAGAGAGAGAATTTATGATGAAGGTAAATTTGAAAAAAAATCAATTAATGATACATTGATATTTGAGAATGATAATTATATTAAAATAAAATCTCTTTAAAAAAAAAAGTTATTATGAAACGAATGAAGTAATAACTAACAACAAGTACTATATAAATCCTAAATTTTGATGCAATTGATTATTACATGATCAATTGCCCAATATATCCATCCAAATTTCTAGATAGTAAAGGTTTCCTTTATCTAGCATCGAGCATATTAAGGCTCTGTTTGTTCTGTGAAAAATAATTTATTTGAGAAAATATTTTTTGAATAATATATTTTTTGGTGTTTAAAATATATTATGAAAAATATTAATTTTCTATTTTATAATTATTCATAAAAGAAAATTAAAATCATGACCAAACAACAACACAAATTCCTGAAATCGGATCAAAGAGAAGAAAATTTAAAGAAAAAATAGTAAATGACTAAAAATTAAATCTAAAACTCAAGCATTAGAGCATAAATGGATGTATTTTACCTAAGTTTGCACCTCAACTTGCACAAAAAAAACCTAACGAACCCCTAAACTCTAACTAAAACTTTTGTGACACTTCAACTAGGCTATTTGAGAATTTTTAAATACTTTCTTGCTTTTGAAATGATCGGTGTCTCACACCCGAAGTGACGTGGACAAAACATAAAATGCATTAGCTTCAATCAAGACTTGAATTCCAAATTTAATGCACCACTTAATCTTCCCTCTCCTAACCCGTGAATTGAAAACAAAATTCTTAATCGAAAATTCAACAAACCAATTTTGTAGGACAATGTTGCTAGAGTTATAGAAATTTAAAGTGTTCTCCATTGAAGTGAAGTTTGATTTTTGGTCGAATGTGAAAACGAAATTGGCTGCAATTGTTGCTTGTGATAAATGTAATTATTTTTGGTTTTAACGTGCTTGAGCTTGGTTTTGCAGAATTTTAGAGTTTAGGTAGTATAATATATTTAGTGATTTAGCCAATATATAAATGCGATCTTCTTTCTCTTTTTTTATGTATATTTCATTTTTGTTAAAAGTTCTCAGATATGGATGTGGTTGTGACACTAAGGTGACATCATAGAGGAACTTTAATAACTGGTTTAAACCCTAGGTACATTGGTGAATCTGAAGTGTATGAAACTACTGTAGACCCTGATAGAATGTCTTTCCTTGAGTTTGGTTGGTATGTTAGAAAGTTAGGATACACATACACAACAATAACAACAACATTTTATAAGTCTGAGAAAAGTCAATATTTTATTCTTATGAATACTAATGTAGTTATTTTAAATTCAGCAAAAGGTTTAAAAGATGGTGATTATGTAGACTTATACATATCTCATGTGGTAGATGTGCCTAAGGTAATTGAAGAAGTGGTCCATCTTTTGAGTTGTGGGGCAAGACGTGTTGGAGATACCCCAATTAATAATTCTAATCCTAATTATAATGCTGGTAATGGGGAAAGTGCTACGGCACATATGGTAGATGACTGTGATGTTATAAATAATAATGATATTTGAGAGACTGTAACTAGTAGGAACTAAGCTGAAGAATAATGTGCAACAAATCTAGATGAGGAAGAACAAGATATTGAAAGTGAAAGTGAAGATGGAATTGATAGTGAGAGTCAAAGTGATGTAGATTATGAAAATAATGATGAGATAATTGGGAGTGACAGTAAGAGTCAGAGTGATGTAGTAGCAGAAGAACGAGATAGTGAAGAAGATAATGAGGAGGTGGTTGGGAGTGATATAAATGAAGAGTTTAGATATGTTAGGGAGGTTACAAAGGAGTATAGGATAAGAAAAAAAAAGTAGATAAGATGAGATTATTAATGTGAAGGTACCTTTAGGTGAAGCAGGGGTTGGTGAGGGATATCAAAATTTTAGGAGAGAGGCCGATAGCTACATAGGAAAATAGGTGGTTGATGGAAATTTTATGCTAGTGGGGATGAGAAATTTTATGCCAGTGATGATCAAGCCAACAATGCAAGTGATCTAGAAGAAAGGGAAAAAGGTGTTGACATACCTGGAAGAAGATAACACGTGTATGTTTACTATAACCCTGAAGGTAAAGTTCCACAATGGGAACTTGGTATGGTTTTTGCAAATGTTATTCAATTTAAGGAGACAGTTGCTAAGTATGCAGTTCATAGGGGTCAACTAATTTTGCAACCAAATGAAGCTCATAGGGTGAGGGTTAAGTGTAAAAAATAGTTGTTTATGGCTATTATATGTTAGTTATGAGGAAAATTCTAATAATTTCATGATATAGACATACTTGCTTTTTCATAAGTGTCATAAATTCAACAAAAATAAGCTGTGCAATTCAGATTTCATAGCTAAATATTATAGGAATAGGATTATTTCTTAGCCTGGAATTAAGTCATGAGAGATGCAAGATTTATATAAGGAAGATTTGCTTATGTATGTTGGTAAGACAACATGTAGAGGGCAAAGATAGAGGTTTTACAAAAATTCATAAGGGATTATAAAAAGGAATTCAAGAGGTAGCATGATTATATTTATGAAATAAATAGATCAAATTCGAGGAGTACTTATTTTGTTATAGTAGATAAGATAACTAAACTTAGGTTAGAATTATTTGATAGTTTTATATGTGCTTGATCTCTTTAAAACTTGGATGGAAGGAGGGTTGTAAAAGAGTAATTGGCTTAGATGGTTGTTTTCTCAAAGGAGATTGTAGTAGGAAGCTTTTGTTTACTATTTCCAATGATGACAATGGGCAAATGTTTCTCATTGCTTGGTCAGTAGTGCAACTTGAGACTAAAAGGAGCTTGTTTAAGTTTATTAAGGCTCTGAAGCAGGATTTGGATTTACAATATGGAGAAGGATTGACATTGGTGACAGACATGCAGAAGGTAACTATTATTTTGCTTATAATTGTTTTATTGTTGTTGTTAATACTTGTTGTTGAAATTGTGGTAATATAACAACTGACTTGTGTTATTGTTGTGTGTGTTTACAAGGGAATAATAACTGTCATTTGTGAAATTCTACCATAGTTTGAGCATGGGATATGTTTGGACAAAGAAATTGAGGAGGTCTAATAAGAGGGAGATATTTTGGGCATGTGTTTGGTCTACATTTGAAGCTGAATTCAAAGACAGTTTGACAGAGTTGTCAAAGTTAGGTATTAGAATTGTTGAGGATTTACTATGTTAGAATAAAGAAACATGGTGTAAGGCTTATTTTAAAACTGATGCGAAAAATGATGTGTGTGAGAATAACATGCGTGAGACGTTTAATTCGTGGATTTTACCTACAAGACATAAGTCAATTATCACAATGCTTGAAGAGATAAGAAAACAGATCATGACTAGGATTAGGACTTTGAAGGATTTTGCAGAAACATGGATCAGTGGCATTGCACCTATGGCTATGGTGAGACTGCAGAAAAATAAAGACAGGGCAGTGGCTTGCAATATTTTATAGAATGGGGAAGTTGGCTTTGAGATAGCTAATGGGGATTATTGGCACATAGTTTATTTGTTTAAATATATATTATATTCTAATTCATAGTTCTTTTTCAACTTCTTTGTCTTAGTATTAAATTATTTTCATCAGTTGCGAATTCGTTTCATATGTCATTATTATGAAATGAGTTAAGGTTATATTCTTTTCTTTTTTTAAATATATTCATTGTTTAAGTTATTTTCTTTCTTTAAGTAAAAACTTCTTCGCCAGTTAGTTATTTTTATTTATATTTAATTTGCTTCTATCTTTTTTTTGTGAGAATTTATTTTCATTTTTTACTTGTATTTTTATTTAATTATTTGAAAAAAATAAAAGAATAATAAGCAGAATTATGCTTACATAATTGTAAACAAAATGAATAATATAAAATGAGAAGAATATCTCAATAAACTCATTTTCTATTTTTTTAATTCGAAAATGATTTCTTATTGTTATCAAATAAACATATTTTCTAAATAAAAATAATTATTTATAAATATGATTTCTAAAAAATTAAAAATAAAAAAATAGTTGTTTGTAAGAAAACAACACTAATAGAAACCAACTTATAAATTATTTTCAATTGAAAAAACTGATTTAATGTAAGTGATTCTTTGGAAGTGTACAACTTTTAATGAAATTGGTTTTTAGAGTGTTTTAAAATCAGATAAATTAGTGAATTGATTAATCAATTAATTTTTAATTCAATTGATCTAATGTAGTTATTTTATTTATGAAATATCATTAAAATATTTTTAAAAATTAAAGAAAGTATTTAAGATAATAAAATATATTTACAATATCAAAAAATAATTTTCCATAAAAAATATATAAAATCTTCAAAATAATAAAAATAAAAAGTAAATACAAATATATATTAGACCTGTATCCATAAACAAAATTTAGAAATAACAAATATAGTATCTAGATAATTTAGCTAATTCTGAATTTATTTATTAAAAAACCTTAAATTCCTAACCTTTGAATCTTTGAATTGTATTTCTAATTGAATTAAAAATGTTATATATTTATTATTGGCTGTTATATAATGAATATTATTTCATGTAATGTAAGAAAAAAACCAAAATATAACACATAAGACCATAAAATAATAAAGAATGAGAAATTATCGAAATATCAATAAACCATTAAAAAAGAAAAAAAAAAAAAGGAATTCCATAAATGAATTGAGTTACCTATGTTTGGAAAAATGTTTAGGGAGAAAAGAAAATAAAAAAGAAAAATAAAATTTATTTTCTTTCATTTATTTTTCTCTTCATGTTTGGATAAAAAGCAAGGAGGGAAAATAAATTTTATTTTCCTTCATATATTTTTCTTTTTTATGTTTGGTTTCTCTCTTTAATAAAAAAGTATTAAGGGTAAATATGTAAATTTATTATAA
>CATIWR010650034.1:0-15221 GCA_949677035.1 Omphalea diandra | reverse complement strand
TGAATCCAAACTCTCTCTCTTCTGGTGTCATATACATAGATGTGCATCAATTAAATGTTTGATTGTGTGTAGGATGGATAAAACCTATATGCATATGTATTTTGAACATGAATGATATGAGTTATGTAAATGAAAATGGTCGTTACATTTATTGGTATCAGAGCTCAAATGAATTGGTCATTACATGATGGTTCCTTAGACACATGGCATACTTCAACTGGATTGTTAGGTGATCATTAGAATGCTTTTTCTTAAAGTTTAAAGGTTGTGTTCACTACTCGATGTGAACCTAATTGTGAACTTAACAAGACACTTTGGTTCCATTCTTAAGCTAAATAGTGGCTGAGATTTGGCATAAAGAGATCACAACTTAGTTCTTAGTCGTGATCCTACTATCTTAGGTGAAATTTCTAAGCCATTTTTTATAACTTGGAGTTTTTCACTTCCTTTCAACTTTCTAACTTAGTCCTATCTTATTTTTTTTACAAGAATAACACTTAATGAACACATTAGGACCTATCAATCTATATTATCAAGATTAAAAAAATGAGGTTAGACTAAAGTTTGATTAACTTAGTCCAACAATCTCTCCCTGTTTGATTTTAATAATCTAGATTGATTTTATAAAGTATAATACTTCTAACATGCATATCCTTACATATTATAAGTGTGTTAAAGTAAAAAAGGAGTTGGAGAAAGAATTTCTTTATGATTGCATATGAATAAAAAACACTTAGGCAAAGGATTTTAAAGTTCTTAAACTTACCCCCCTAAATCAAAGCTCTCTCCTCTTAGTTATGTCAATCATGCAACATATTAATATTAACTTTGCACACCTTCTCTCCCCATTTGTCAAGATTAAAAAAAGGGAATAAGAGTAGAATAATGAGAAGGAAATTATATATCCAATCAATCAAACATTCAAAGATAATAGATAATCACAGATGAATAAAAGACAATGGAGATCAAATGAAACATAAAGGGAAAGTTTCATTAAGGAGAAACAACCCAACTATTACAATCAATCCCATATAAAATTTCAAATAATTACAAATGTTTGATTGCAATGATTAGGCCATCCAAATTTGAAAACTATAAAAACATATAAAAAGACATAAAAATAGAAGTGGAAAATAGTTAATGAAGATAAAAATCAGGAGATTAATAGTCATTATCATCCTTTTCTTGTTCACTCTCTTCCTCTTTGAAATTGGGGAGGTAACAAAAAGTGTTGTTCAATTTTTCTTAAATCTCCATAATATCACCATGGAGATAAAAGAAGAGGTCAAACTTCTTGATGATTTTAGTCATTTATTTAGAGAGAAGGTCCATATTGTCTTGAGAGAAAAAAAAAAAAAAAAGGATGTTGAGTAGGAGGGTTGAGGTGCCTTTCTTTCTTATTCCTAGGCCTTTTCTTCTCCTTCTTAGAGGACTAATCTCTTTCTCTTTTACAGTTGGGAAGATTATTGAATCTGAACCCCTTGAGCTCTAAGTAGATATTCATATGTATGGAGTTTGATTACTTTAGCATTAAGCAAATAATTGAGGTCAAAGGGGTATACATTGGCTAGGTATGAAATTTTAAGAAAATGCTCATTTTATAGGGTTAAAGGCACCGACATGCCTATAAATGGCAGTAATGTGAGAGGCAAGTAAGATTTGATCATGTTTTGACTTGCCCAAATGGGCAAATTGGTTAATGAAAAAAATAACTGGATTGTATAGCTTAGCTTTCAATTAAGTAATAGAGAAAATAAAGATATTTTTGGGAAACTTTTTCATTTTTATCACTGTGGACATTAATAAAGAAAGTGATGATGTGGTGTAGGAACCACAAAAGAAGAAATTTAATTTTTAGGCTAAAAAGGTTTTGGAGTCATGGCAAGTTTCAATTGAAATCCGGTGCCAAAAATTATTGAGATCAAAGGAAATTTTATAGAGATTTCATGCTCCGTTCATTTGAAATAACAAAAAAAAAAAAGATTTGAAAGTTTTGAAGTGGGGTTTGTTAAAGCAATGAAAAACCACCTAATACATACCTGCTTCATTGGTGATGTCCTAGTTGATCACCATGGTTGCCAAAAAGTCCCTTATCAATTTATCATATTCGGGCTCCTTGATAAATATGAACCTTTCACATCCCACGTTAAAGAGGTAAGCCATGAATTCTCCTTCAATTTTCAAGGGTTAGAGAGTGAAGAGGGAGGGAATTTTATTTGGTAGGATTGGTTTGCCTTTGATGATTGCATGTCATTTCTTCTCTTTGGGTGCAACTGTTCTTATTAAGTGAAGAGGAGATTGCCTAGTAGGAGGAGGGGAAGAGGCCATAGGGGCCTTTATCTTGGAGTCCTTAGTATTCTTAGTTTTGGATGCCATTAAGAAGAAGAAAGTATGGAGAAAAGCAAGTAGAAGAGGAGAAACTTAAAGAAATGGAAGGAAAAATGAGAGAGTTGAGAAAAAAATGAAAGGGGAAATGAAAGAAAAGTGAATGAGAGGGCTAGAAATAAGTTTAAATAAGTATAAGAGGGGTTAAAAATGGCTAAAAAAGCATTAAATGCTAAAAATGGCTATTGGAAGACGAGTTATTACCCTATGGATTTTATAGTTCGAGACTAATAAAAAGGAGTCGCGACAGCGAAATCTAAATTTTATGAGTAACAACTAGTTTGACCATGAAAAGTCACGTTGAAAACTCGAGAAATTTGAAAATTTTTGAAAAATCGTGGAGGTGAAAGAAATGTCACATGTAAGAAAATTGAAAAATTTTGAAAAACCAAAATGCCCTATAAATCTCTACCACGAATGAAGTTCTCACTTGCGATTTACAAGTCAATTTTCAAAACAAGCTTAAACACAAACTATTTTTAGATGGCCCCATTTTAAGTTATCAAATTAATGTTTAGATGATTGATTTAAGCATATAAATATAGAAAAACTCATATGCAACTTGAATTAATCACTCTCATCACATTTAAGCAAACCAAGATAACATAATTACAATATATTCATATCAATCATATCAACCATCAATCAAATAACAATTATTCAAACCTTTTTCACCTAAGAAATCCCATCAAGCATCCCTTACTCCTTTTTAATGAAATTCATCATATCCTCATTAAGGGATTTGGTGAAAATATCTACTAATTGGTTATTTATGTTAATGAATTCTACACAACATTACCATTTTACACATAGTCTCTTAAGAACTAATGCTTGATGTTTATATGGTTGCTTATAAAATGTTGGATGGAATTCTTTGAAAGATTGATTGCACTTGTGTTGTCACATTTGATGGGAATGTGATCAACATATTTACCATAATCCCTGAATTGTTTCATCTAAAGAATTTAAGTGCAATAATAAGCTATCACCACATATTTCGCTTCAATAGTGGACAAGATAACTGAAACTTGCTTCTGACTAAACCAAGAAACAAGACATTCATCAATAAATTGGCAAGACATTCATCAATAAATTGGCAAGTTTCAGAAGTGCTCTTTCTATCAAGTGAACTGCTAGCATAATTCGCATTTCAATATCTAAGAAGACTAAAATATAAGTTTCTAAGATACCAAAGACCTATATGTATAGTGTCATGCAAATATTTCAAAATCCTTTTAACTACATATAATTCTTTAGGGCATAATTGAAATCTAACATACAAACATACACTATACATGATCTTAGGTCTAGTAGCTCCAAAGATAATATAATCAAGATATATTTAAATAATAAATATATCATTGTTATGCTTTTTCATAATGTATTATTAACCTTGCCCATTTCAAAATCATTTTTTAAAAAAGATAAACTAAGCATTTCATACCAAGCTCTAAGAGCTTGTTTCTACCCATACAAGACTTTAGTTAGTTTGAAAGCAAGATTTGAAAACTCATATGCTCAAAACCTAAAGGCTATTCTACATAAACTTCCTCCTTAATAAAACTATTTAGAAATGCACTTTTAATATTCATTTGAAAAAGCTTAAAATTCATATGACATGCATATGCAAAAAGAATCCTAATTAATTTAACTTTACAACGAGCCAAAGGTTTTATCATAATTAATGTCTTCTTCTTAGTTTTACTCCTTAGCAACCAATGTAGCTTTATTCCTTATGATGGACCGTTATTCCTATGCACCCATTTGTATCCCATAATTAGATGCTCTTTAGGTCTTAGAATAAGCTCCCAAATTTTTTTTCTCTCATATTGGTTGACTTCCTTTTGCATAACAATCACTCAATAGTTATCATCAAGAGCCTTAAAAGTTGATTTTGAGTCAATCTGAGAAACAAAAGCAAGATTATTATATAAGACATTAAGTTAAGCTCTAGCATTCACACCCTTTGAGGCTTTCCTAATAATAAGTTCTTTTAGATGATTCTTGAAGCACCTCATTGGGTAGGTCTTGAGCTTGGTTCTCCTCATGTTGTGGTTGTACTTGCTTAATCTCTCGAGACAATTCCTTTTCTTCGACTTCTACTTCAATTTCCTTTAGAGTGGGATTGAGTTCAAGTTTTTCAAATTCACTTATAAGATCATCAATAAAAGAGTCTTTCCTAAGATCAAGCTTACTAGATTCTTCAAATACAACATTCATGGACTCTTCAACTACCATGGACTTTTTGTTAAAGACTTTATATGTTTTTTAGTGGTGGAATGACTTTCATTAGTTTTAAAGGCAAATTTCTCAAGGTTGTCTTTTGTGTTTAAAAAGCAATATTTGCACCTAAATACTCTAAGGTATGAAAGCTTAGGCTTTCTTCCATTCCATAATTCATAATAGGTTTTGCTTAAAATTGGTCTTTTAAAAACTCTATTTACAATACAACATATAAAGTTTTAATGGCTTTGACCTAAAAGTAATTAGGAATAGAATACTTATTGAGCATTATTCTGGTCATTTTTGCTAATGTTCTATTTTTCTATCTATAGCACAATTTTGTTATGGTGTTTTAGGAGCCAAAAAGTTGTAAAAAATACCATTTGCCAAATAATAGTTTTCAAAATTCTCATTTTTAAATTTTTTTTCCATGATCACTTCTGATGCTATAAATGAAGTAACCCTTTTTCATTTCGAACACTTTTTGCAAAGCTTTTAAAGTATCAAAAGCATCACTCTTATGAATTAAGAAACTAACCTAGACAAATAATCAGTAGTCATTAACAAGCACATATGCATAATGCTTTCCACCCAAACTAACATTCCTAGTATGTCCAACCAAGTCCATATAGATGAGTTAAAGAGGTCTAGTGGTACTTGTAACATTTTTGGATTTAAAGGAGGATTGGTGTTGCTTACCAATTTGACAAGGTCCACATGTCTTGTCTTTGATGTACTTGAGCTTTGGAAGACAATCCATTAGTTGTCCTTTAGATAGATTTGGAGAAGCTCCATGCTTACAAGTATAACTCTTTTAAGCAAAATCCAAGACTCATTGCTAAAAAAAATAAGACACTTGAATAACTAGCTAAATTGTCTAAGTTAATTATGTAGGTATTTTTCTTGCCTTTTATCCTTAAAGACTACATAGTCATCTACCAAGATAATGACAAGACATTCTCTAAAGTTAAAGGTAACTTCATTACCTTATACATAATTGACATTAACTTAATAAATTATGCTTTAAACCATCAACAAGAAGAATATTATCAATAAGGAGGCAACCCTTCTTACTAACAACACTAATGCCAATTACCTTACCCTTAGCATTGTTTTCAAGTATGACATTTCCACCATCATTTTCCTTGATGGAAGTGAATAGCTTCTTATCTCCAGTCATGTGCTTTAAGCATCCACTATCCACATGCTAATTGTTTTCATTATTGGTGGTGTCAAAAAGTTCCTATAAAACAAAATAAATTCATCTTTGTTTAGGTTTTAGGTCCTAAGGGGTTAGGCTTAGAATGATCTTTAAGTTTTAGGTGAGCCATTCTAATATAAACAAAAAATTTATTAATATGACCATATTTCATGCAATAATGGTGTTGGAGTCAAGCTTATTAGTCTTCCTCCTTTGAACTACTTTGGTATGAGTAGGGTGTCTTCTCATACCATTGCTATGAGAATGTGGTGAGGAGTAGATGTGTGTTTTTATGCATGCCTCTTATTATACATGTATTCATTATTAGATCTTGAAGATTTAGCTCTATAGCTTTGAGGTGCCTTCCCTTTGCCTTTGGGCATAGGAGGTCTAGGGCTTGGAGCACTTTTCTTCTCAATCACCTTTATGCTAGAAGTTTAAGATGTAGAATCTTTGATGAAAGTAGAAGGAGAAAGATGTCGATGTAAAAGCTCCATCATAGCCAAGGCCATGTCTCACTATGGGTGACTTTTGTGTGATAATTAGTGTATTCGAGGCCTTATTCCCTTTACAAAATTTAGAGATAGATTTTCTCAACTCAATAACTTCATTTTTCTAAAAATCACTTTATTTTCTTAAACAATCATGAAAGCAGGCTTTGAAAAGTTATTCTAAATATTTCTTGAGTTCATCATTAGATGCCCTCAAGCTAGAAATAAGTTCATTTAAACTTTTAAAATCCACCTCAAATTAAGGGCATTTTTTTCTTACAAAACTTTATTTTAGATTGATATTTATCACATCTCAAAGCCATAACTTAAAGGAGCTCATCATCCCCATCCTCAAAACTATTTTTATCATAAGACTGAAAAGAACAATTTACCTTATTAGAAGAGTCCTCTTAAGCCATGAAACAAATATTAGCAACTTCATTCTCTTCCTCCTCTTCACTTAAGTCATAATCCTAACTTGCCTTAAGGCCCTTTTTCTTTTCTTCGTCCCACCTCTTTTTCTTTTTAATGAGCTTGGGATAATCAGATTTGATGTGTCCTTGCTTGCCATATTCATAGCAAGTCACATCATTTTTCATCTCTTTATAATTGTATGATGCCTTCCTAAAGTTTTTTCTTTCTCTTCTCTTCCTTATGAACTCCATGGATCTCTTTGATAAGATGGCAAGCTTTGTTTCTTCTTTGTCACTTTCATTATAATCACCAGAGCTCGCTTCCATTTTTTTTCTCCTTTGTGATGGATTTGAGAGCAAGTGCTTCATTTTCTTTTTTTTTTTTCTCTCAACTTCCTCATTTATTTATCCTTCTTTATTATCATCCCATGAGTGAGGAGCTTTCAATTAGGACATTGATAGGTATTTTACTAATATCTTCATTGACTTCTTCAAAACTAGCAACTCTAACACCAAACTTCTCTAAGGAAGAGCTTTGAGGATCTTCAAGCTGACATCCTCCTTAGAAACATGTCTCTTAAGCTTCTTTATATTGTTGACAATCGCAAGGAGTCTATTTGTTATGTCGGTGATGCTTTCATTGTGTTTCATTATGAAGAGTTTATATTCTGTCATGTACATCCGAATCTTTCTTGACTTGACTCACAAAGTGCCTTTATGATAGTTCTCCAATGCCTTCTATATTCCATAGGTACTTTGATACTATTGAACTCTTCCACACTCATATTTTGAAAGAGAGATCAAAGGATGATTATCATTACCCTCTTATTTCTTCCATTTTTCTTTCTATGGGCTTCAACCCATTCTTCTCTTAGGAGTGTCTCTTTAAATCCATCCACCACTTTGGTAAGTGGCTTCTATTCTTTTGCCACATAATCCCACACATCAATAACGTCATTATCAAAATAGACCTCCATCCTATGCTTCTAAAGATCATAGCCAGTTCCATTAAAGTGAGATTAAAATAGGTTGAATTATTAGAAAGTTTGAATCTGATGGGAACACAAATAATCAAAAAATAAAGGAAAGGGAAAGAACAAATTAATACACAAGATTTATAGTGGTTTGGTATTAACTAACCTATGTCCACAATATAATTCACTAATTGAGTATTTCACTAACTCGCTATGTATTTTACAAGCTCATACACAACACAACTTAGTTTTTTGGCTTACATCCAATCCTAATTACACTTTGCGTTTAAGGCAAACACATAATCTTACAAGAGTTTTACACGCACTAGGCACACTCTAAAACTCAAATCTCCAGTATTTAAGGTTCATACTTAATCTTTTACAAGCAATCAATATCTTTCAACAACTAAAGTACAAAAGTAATGAAGAGAGAGGCTTGAGAATTAAATTTGCAAGAGTTTGGACAAAATTAATGGTTATTCTCAAGCATTCAAGGCTATTTGAACAAAATTAATGACTATTCTCATGCATTCAAGGCCATTTGAACATAATTAATGGTTATTCTCATGCATTTAAGGCCATTGGATGGAATATTTATAGATTTTAATCACCAAGTAGTAGTTGCTGATAAAACTATCTCCACATCTCTAAGATTAGATAGGTCGTCCTACTTTTAATGCTTGTTAGAAGAATTTAATGGCTGAGATGCCTTAATTGTGATCACAATCTGCTTTTCACGCTGAGGATACACTTTTGTTGTTGAAAACTTTTATTGAGTCTAACGACTGATGACATGTGGTGTTTGATCATTGATTTCCTTAAAACTAGTTGTTGTGACGCTCCACTTTGTTCAGAAGTTTCAATCATGATTTAAGAGTCGCAGTCACAACCATGATCATTAATCTCACTAGATAATGGAAATGTAAAGCTCACTGCGAACAAGCTTGGATTTTTTTGGTTCATATTTGAAACTTAATTGCAATTGCACCTTCTAATTCATAGTCGTGATCTTTAAAATACCTAATGACTCTTTGAACATATGACATACTTCAACTAGATTCACAGGAGACCAAAGGAATGCTCTTTTCTTGAAGTTCAAAGGTTGCGGTCGCTACCTGAATGTAAACCTAATCACGAACTTAGTTGGACACTTTGGTTTCATGTTTAAGCTAGCTAGCAATCGCTACTTCGCATATAATGATCGTGACTTAGTTCTTGGTTGCAATCCTACTATCTTGGGCGCAATCTACAGGATAATTTTTATGACTTGGAGATTTTCATTTCATTTTGACTTCCTAACTCATTTCCATCTTATTTTTTTTGTAAGAACAACACTTAATAGGCACATTAGTACTTATCAATATTTATTGTCACGATAAAAACTAAGGTTTGACCAACTTAGTCTAATATTTTATTTTTAAACAAAATAAGGATATTTAGCCATTTAAACTATGAGTAAATGAAATTCATATGTCATATAACCTGTTATTTATGCAATGTTTCGATTACATCAGCAGTTTATGTTTGATTGATCTTAAATAAAACTATAATAGTTTAATGGACTAAAAATAAAAAGCTAAGTATTAAATTGGCTAATATTAAAAGTAAAATGTCACAATGACCAACCATAAATAGTTTATGTATTTAGCCTGAAAAATGACAAATGCTCGTAATAAATAATTTCTAAAATCAAATTAATTACATATATATTGATAACTTTATCTTCTTTCAATCACAAAAACTATAGTTTAATTGATGTTTAGTTATGTTTTTTTCTCAGCAAATGAAATTTAAATTATTATTCCTTTAATCAATCCAATTAAAATCTTTCTTACTATATCTCTTAAACAAATTAAAAATTCCTTATAGAACAATTTCTTATTAAAAAACTTAAAAGATATATAGCATTTTATGTTGTATTAAAATCAATTAATGTCAACATTTATAAATTAATAATATTTATATATATTAAATTTATATAAAATATTTATTAATTATTTAACTAATTAAATTTTTTTATTTTATATGTGAAAGTTTATTTTTAAGAAGTCTAATGTATAATAAATTAATTTTTATTTTAGAAACTAAAAAATCATATAAAAATAAAAAAAATATTTAAAATATTTTCATAGCATGTCTATATTAAACTATGAAAGTTTTAAATGGTTGATGTGTCAAATTATTAGTGTTTATTAAAAGTGATCTGTCAAGTAAGAGAACAAACTTTTTCTGTGCTTTGTATATATATATATATATATATATATATATATATATATATATATATATATATATTATAAAAATTTTAATAATTTCATAGATTTAATCTTACTATAAACTACATATTGCCAAATAAATTAATAATTGCTTATAAAATGATTTTTTATTCAATAATTTAAGAGACATATAACATTTTATATTATATTAAAATCAATTAATATCAATTTTAATATAAATATATATGTGTGTATGTGTGTGTGAGTGTGCGCACGAGCGTGTGTATATATATATATATATATATATATATATATAGATGTCTTAATAAGTGAAAATTATTATAATAATTTCATAGATTTAATCTTATTATAAACTACATATTGTCAAATAAATTAATAACTACTTATAAAATATTTATTAAAAAAATTAATTTTTATAAAATCATTTAATTTCTATTTTGATAAAACTGATATTTATATATATTAGATCTATATAAAAGTGTAAAATATTTATTAATTATTTAAATAATGAAGATTTTTATGTAAAAGTTTTTTTTAAAGATTAATGAATAGTAAATTAGTTTTTGTTTTAGAAACTTAAAAGTCATAGATAAATAACAAAATATTTAAAAGTCATACATAAAATAACAAAATGATTAATTTACAGCATGTCATATGTTAAGCTCTAAAAGGTTTAAATGTTGATGTGTGAACAAAAGAGATCAAATTTTCTCTATATATTTTTTTTAAATAGTCACTTTATATGATAATATAATATAGATTTTAAATATCACAAATATTAAAATATAGTTAGATAGCATATATTTAAATATTATAAATTTTAAATATTAAAAAATAATTAGTTCTATAAAAAAATATTATCAATTTAATTAAAATTTATATTTTAATGTTATTATTGTCAATTTAAAAAAGTTATATGCCCTTCTATGTACAAAATTTTTTTTTTTACTAATTAACCACTTTTGTATATTGCATAAAAGTACAAATAAGCAAAAAAATCATATATGTAAATTAGTCCTAATATGTAAAAAATTATTACAATAATTTTAATAGTTTCATAGATTTAATCTTATTATAAACTGCATATTGTCAAATAGATTAATAACAACTTGTAAAATAATTTTTATGAAAGAATTAATTTTTTATAAAATTAATTATATTTTATTTTATAAAAGTAATATTTATATATAAAAAAGAAAGATATATAATATTTATTAATTATTTAAATAATAACGACTTGTTTGTGAAAGTTTATTTAGAAGTTTAGTAAATAATAAATTAATTTTTGTTTTAGAAATTTAAAAGTCATACATAAATAACAAAATATTCAAAATCATAAATAAAATAACAAAATAATTAATCATAGCATGTCACATGTTAAGCTCTGAAAGGTTTAAATAGTTAATATGTCAATTAAAGAGAGTAAACTTTCTCTATGTTTTGACTATATATATATATATATATATATATATTTATTGTACTTGCATTTCATAAAATTGAAATAATTATTAGATATGTAAATTTGTTATTTTGTTAATTTTGTTAGATATGTAAATTTGTTATTTTGTTAATTTTATATTCATATAAATAAGAAGAGTAAATTATGTAAAGTTATAAACAATTAAGGGTTTTCTAGAATACATATAAAATGAATTTTTAATAAATATAAATTTTAATTAATAAGTGAATAAAAAATAAATCAAATTTAAAAATTAAGTAAGAATTATACAAGTGCAACAGGAAAATTAAATAAAATAATATTAAAAAAATAAAGAATATGCTTTCATTGCTCATCATTAATATACATATTTACCGCAATAATTAAAATATCAAAATAATATTTTTATTATAAATATATTTAAAAGAAATTTAATGTATGATAAAATTTTACCTTTAAGACTCATAAACTTAATTTATAATAAAATTTCTCTAATAAATTATGAGATAAGCATTTTCTTTATAAATTGCATTTTTAGCATATGTATTTTTTATGCTTTTATTATTTTTTGAGATTGCACAATAATACTTATAGTAGACATTGAAATCTCTATAGATAATGTTACATATAATTATCCACGTGAAAAAATATTTTATGGTACATAAATTTCAATATTTAACATTGTTTGACTTTGGATATTGTTAAATATGACAAAACAAATGCATACTATAAATTATTTTTTTGAATTAAAAAAATTGTTCATTTTAGTCAAAGTGAGAAAATTTTGTTTGATAAAAATACTTATTTTTCTGCATATTATTTTATGATTATTTCAATATATACGATATTTTCAAAAAAATTCTCGAAAATCATCTTTATATCATTACATAAGTGATTTGATTGACTAAAAATTAAATTAAATTAATTTTAATTTTTAAATATTTAAAATAAAATGACATTTACTTAAAGATATAAATATTTTTATTTATTATTTTACTTATTTCAAATAATAATATATTTCAAAGATTAGAATAATAATTAATTTAATAAAAAAATATTATTCATCTTATTAAAATTTATAATTTAAGATTATTATTATTGATAATTTAAATTTTTTTATGTTCAAAAATTTTTTCCTCATTAATTATTTTACAAATAACATTTAACTATCACAAATTTAGAAAATTAAAATATAATGTTGAATATTATGAATTTAAAAATTAAAATAATAATTAACTCTATAAAAGAATATTATCCATAAACTGCCGAGTCGGGCATTGATAATGGACAAGTCTGTGTGCGAAACGGGGACGATGATAAGTGTACCTTGCATCGGAGTCGTTGGTGTTGGCCCCGAAGGTGTCAGCGTTGTTTTTAAAATTGACCAATTTAAAGGATGAAATCCGACAATCAAATCCATCATTAAGTCTGTTAACTTTAAATTAATTTTTAAAATAATTTTTTAATTTTAAATATTACAAATATACATATATTTAAAAATTATTTTAATAATTTATTTTTAAACAAATGAAATTAATGGATCTGAAAATTAATTAATTAATAGATTTATAAAGATTGAGTATAATGTTAAAATATTAGATTAAGGAAATCAGTCTTGAACTAGATTAGTTAATTTTTTATTTAACCGGTTCAATTCAATAAATTAATTTTAAAATTTTTAAAATAAATAATAATTAAAAATTAAAAATTTTAAAATAATATAATATAATAAAATAATAAAAATATTTTTAATATTTAAATTTTAAATAAAATAATATAATTTTAATTTGATTAATTTTTTATTTTAATCAATTTTTTAATTTTGATCCATTTTTTATAAATTATTTTTATTTTTAATTAAAATTAAATTATTATTCAATTTCTAATTTTATCCATCGACGCTCCAACACTATCCAAATTTTGAAAATACTGGAAACACAAGAAAAAATTCCACACCACTTATTCGTGGCTCCGATTTCTGAAAAATGGATCGGGGGGCAGGAAACTATGCTCATTCAACAAACCAACTTCCCTGCGTGTTGTTTACTCTTCTCAACACTCCGCCTGTCCCTCTTCGCTCTCTCCTTCGATTCTTCTTCCTGCCTTTTATTTTCAACACAAAAAAAAATAAATTAAAATTATATTCTCTTCTATACATCAGCAGTGTCTGGTTGGTTTGTTGATTAATAATAATGTGTGGGATTCTTGCTGTCCGTTGTTGCTCTGACGATTTTCAGGCCAAAAGGATTCGTGTCCTTGAGCTCTCTCGCACGTAATTTCCCACTTTCTTTCTCACTTTGACTAGTTTTCTTTGGTTCCAATAATCATTTCCTGCTTTTTTTTTTTTTTTTTTAATATTCTTAGTACGTTATTTGCATGCTTGCTGCATCGCTAAACCAACTAATAGCTCCATTGCCGATGGAAACATTGGCTTAGTTTATAGGCTAATCAAGATTAAATTAATTTTGCAGATGATCTTAAAAGTACATTCTTTGTTATGATGATGTCAGTTTTCAAAAGTTAAACTCAGCAAGCTAGAATGAGTATTTTTTTAAAAAAAACTATTTAGATTCATAATTATAGTGTTTTTACTTTTTATCAAATAATTTTATTTGATTTAATCAACTTTAGAAATTTATATAAAAATTCAGATTTATAAAGAATTTTTAAAAAGTAAATTGTATTTTAATGATTCTCTTATAAAAAATTATATTTTAAAAAACTAATTATTTTATTTTAAAAATAATTTAATACAAATTAATGATTTTATTAATTTAAAATTTATTCTAAATAAAAAACATATTATTAACATAAATGAATTGTATTAATAAAATTGAAAATTTTTATTTTTTTAACATAATTTATTTTAAATGGGGTCTAGCAATTGATTTAAATGGTTAACTCTTCTTTGTAATCACTTTGAGATCGGATTTATTTCTTTTAATGCACCACAAGGAGGTTAGTTTATCGACTGAGGATATTCTAATTGTTTCAAAAGTAAAATAAAAACGCCAATGATATATTTGTGCAAAAATTTGAGCAATGCAAGTTGGTGGATTGATAGAAATGGGAGAGATTATGAAAGTGGAAAGCTACAACTCATTTAATGATGTTATATACCCAAAGAAATTTACAAATTAAACAATAATCTAAATAAGTTATATTTTTATAAATTAAATTCTAATCGAAACAGTTTGTGTAAGTTAGCTGTGATCAGTCTGCTTGTGAATTGGTTATTTAAAAATATTTAAAATTAGAAATCTCATATTAAAAATTTACACAGAAATTTAAAATCTAAGAGTAAATAATGATTTAAATTTAGCTAATTAATTGATTAATTTTAATTTTTTAGTAATGATTGATTCAAACTCTTTCTTTCTCGAATTTAATCTTTACTCAATTTCTATCACATTTATCCTTTCAATTCAAATTTCTAATTATTAGAACTGGTATTTACAAATTTTCATTTAGCTTCTATGGAGTAGTTCTAAATTTTGAATTTAAGTTTGAATATTTTAAATTTTATTTTAATTCAGTTTGAATTTAATTCTACTTAGTTCTCAATTTAATTATTTAATGATAAAAATATAAATTAAACAATTGAAAATAAATTTATTTAAACTTAAAATTTTTTAATTAATATATAAATAATATTAAAATATATATAATTTGTGTAATATATAATCTATATAGTATATTTAAATTAAATAATTTATAAAATTTAACTGTATACAATATATATATATATATATATATATATATATATATATATATATATATATATATATATATAGATATATATTATTTAATGTTTTTAGAGTATATATAATTTTTTATATATAAAAAAATATTATGAAAAAAA
>CATIWR010650033.1:0-71312 GCA_949677035.1 Omphalea diandra | reverse complement strand
GCCCGCCCCGCCCCCCCCCCGCCCCCGCCCCCCCCCCCCCCCGCCCCCCCCCCCCCCCCCCCCCCCGCTGGTATTGCATTAATTTGTTGGGCTCATTTGTCCAGTACTTCATGCAAATTAAAATCAAATCGAAACTTGGGTTGCTTTCTCCTATTTCCACCTCTTGCCTGTGTTATAAAAAGAAGAGAAAAAGCTTTTTTTAAAAAATAGTGGGTCCCACAGTTAGCATCAGAAGACAATTATAAGATCATGATTTCTCGTAAGGTGCACCCCCCAGTAAAATGAAGGTGTACTCTGTGTCAATCCCATACAATTTTGCTCTATACGTTCTTTGGCAACCGTGTCATGCATGGACATCTTTTACTCTTTGAAGATTACGAGTTAGGCTCTTTCCATTTTTTTTTTTTTTCGTTTCCTCTTTTTTATAAAGGTTTTTTTTTAAGAGTTCTTTTTTTCTTTTAAAATATCATGACAACTAACATCTTCATTATTAATCCTTATAAATTTGACTGCAAATCTTTACCATAAAAAGCATAAAACTTTACCATTCTAATTTTAATATTATAATAAGTTTCACTAGAAACATTTCACTAATGGACTGCGCCATAAAGAAGCAGCTAGAGACAATGTTGATGTTCTGGACGATGACTTCCTTCGGTTGGTTCAAAATGAACTTAAATGGATCTTGCCTAGAGCTTGGGGATAAGGCATCTGTTAGAGGTCTAATTAGATTATGACCGACAAATTTTGACACGACCTTATTAAACAATACGATACTATGTGTAGTTAAATGGTTTTTGATTTGATATAAATAAATTTAGATCACCTATTCATGATATAACAAAAAGGTATGGTTAAACGGGTTGACGCATCTAATATATAAATAAGTTTGGATCACCTATTCATGATATATAACAAAAAGGTATGGTTAAACGGGTTGACGCGTCTAATATATAATATACACGATTAAACACAATTATAATTAGGTTAATGAGTTAATATATAATATACGACACAATATACACGTTTGATTACGATATATATATAATTTTTAAATTCAATCTTATATTTACTTAAATTTTTAATATTTAGTATATGTTTTCTCAATATATAAATAATTTTACGTTAAAAATTAAAATTTTATATATTTTTAGATTAAACGTGTATTTTTTTATGATGACACGATTAATTAAACAGGTTAAATAAGTCATGTCATGCAACCTAATTCATAAACTTGTTTGTGTTAAGGTTGAAAATTTTAATATAATTAATTAAATAAATCATATTTAGATTGAATATTTTTATATTATATACAGTATTTTGACATAACACATCGGAATTGCAACCCCTAAATTAGACCACATACTGGGGCGTAGGTGAATGAATTTGCTGTTTAACTTGCGGCAATCTTCTACTGCAATGGCAAAGCTATTGATGATTTTATAGGGTTTACTTTGGTGGAGGAGAAGGGCATTCCTCAGCTCATTATCGAAGTTGGCAACAAATATGCAGTGGATATATTGCCCAGGGACCATTTGGATTTAAGCATAGCTCAGTTTCACAAAAATATCTAAATATAAATAAATTCTTAGTTCAAAATAGTTTTTTAATCAAAATTTAAATTTAACCACTAACGCTAAAAATTTAAATTCTAAATAAATTGATTAAGTATATATTTATACATAGTGCCATTTAAAAACTCATATACGACATAATTAATAAGAGATCTATCTAATCTTAGTTTATATAAACTAACTTGACGATATACCGTAACTGCTACAAACCAACTAAAGCTAATTTCATTAGAGATCATTGAAAAGCCATCTAAGAGAGAGAAAATAAGAGTTAAAATACTCTATCTAGACCTTGATAGAACAAGATGTGCAAAAATAAAATAAAATAAACAAAAATCATTTAGAATTTTAACATTAATTCACCCTTGTAAATTATTAAAAACCTAAAAGGTTGGAGATAGTCAATTCAATTTATCCTTTTTTACTTGAGATAGGTAAAAAGTTAATAAATTCACAATTACAAAATTAAAATAATAAAACAAATCGAATTGAGATTTTTTTCGAAGTGCATATCTATCATTCATCAATTTTCCTTCCATCAATTTGGACAAGCAACATGATATTATGCAAACCTTGCAAGTTGTAATTAATTAACCATTGAATTACTTTAGTGATACAAAGGTTGACTACAAATTATCCCTTAAAAGAGAGAGAGAGATTTGTGTCAGAGGATTTCATGGCCCAATAAGAGGAATTCATTGCTTAAGGACAAACATAAGGTCTTTCCTTCCAATTAATCTATTCCTCATTTTCTTCTTAAAAGAAACATAAAAGTGGGATGAGAAGTATTCCTGTCTTTGACGACACACATGCAAAGGATATAGAACTGCTTTTTGCCACGTGAATTTTACCTGCTTTTCTGTTATACGTTACGGATAAATTAATCTCAGAATTCGTTCTAGAAAACCACATGTAATCAGATTTGCTTAAGATTAATTATATTCAAATTGGCTCCAATTATTTAAAAGCAACTTGTCATTTTCCCAACATCAATTTTTCTTAGTTTTTTTTCTAAAATGTATAAACAAATTGAGTTTAAGCTAGCTAAAAAATTAAAATAAATTTGAATTTCTGTTGAACCAAAATCCAAAGAGCAATAATTAAGATGATACATAATCGAGTGTTGAAAATCTAAGTACTAATTAATTAGGTTAGGTTAGGGATAGGCATTGCTTATGGTGGTGGATAACTACAAAAAGTTGTTGTCGCTAGCTGGTGAGCTTTACAGTTGTAGCCATGATTTCCCAGTATGTCTCATCTTCAACATCTTATTGTACTCCATAACATTATACTCCTATATAAGAAAAAGTCTCAAAAGCATTTATTTTGTCCACATCGATCGATTCAACCCCAATTAGTACATACTAAATGGGGGGGCCGAAGGGCCGAATCATTCTAATTCGACACATAACTTACAAATTGCTTTCCGTATATATCTAGTCTAGCCACTGAGATAATGAAGAATGACTAATATATGTAGGCCAATTTTTTTAAAATGGATGGAAGATTGAATCCGAGGCCTGATTAATTTTCGGTTTGATCAATTTGATTACTTTATTTTAATAAAATAATTTTTAATATATATATATAAGTAATGTTTAAACTATGAAAAAAATATATATAGAATATAATATATAAAGTAATAAAAATTATTTTTAAAATTTTAAATTTTGAATAAAATATTTTAATTTTTTTATATTTTAAAATTTTCACAAACTCACATATTTTAAATTGAATTGTTTTTATTTAATTTTTAATTTTAAATAGTTTTTATCATTCTTTTTATTTTGACCATTTTTTCACATAATCGATTCTAAATACTGAATCAAATAATATTTATGATCAATTTTCAATTTTATAAACTTATCAACCATTTCGGTTGAATTTTGAAAACATTGATATGAACCCTTATCCACTAAACAATGAATGTGGGATCCATCCTCTAAAAAATTTATCATTTGTGTTTACGTCTAAACAATTAAATCATTCAATACAATTTATTAAGTATATATCCTACAATTATTCTTCTTAATATTCAACTTATAATATATTATAACTGTACTGGTAGTAAGGATCAAATCAAACATCAATAATCGATATTAATAAATATCTTCTCTATTAACTTTGGCAAAAACAAAAATTTCCATAACCTGCATTTGATGTAGAATAATTATTAGTTGGAGGAATTTCTGCTTTTTTATTTTTTGAACAAATACTAATATCCAAAAGATTTCAAAGCATTAAAGCATTAGTGCTCTAGGTTGCGTGAAAACTTCATCATACTAACATTTCCTCGTTTCAGAAACGTTTCATTTTTAAAGTTTCACAAAAACTTCTCAAAAACAGTTTTAGATATATTTCCGTAATATAATAAAATTGAAAATTCATTCCCAATCAAAAATGCATTTTATAAACAAAAAAATAAAATAAAGAAAAATATTTATAACTAATTAAGAGTAAAATGATTTATTAAATTCTTAAATAAGAAAATAATATAGAAATAAAAATAAAAATATATTAAATTCCTAAATAAGAAAATAATGTTAAAATAAAATTTAAAAGCTGTTAAATTCCTAAATTATTTACAATTAATTATTATTAAAAAATTATAGACATTTATTTTGCTTTGTTCTAAAAATTTGATTTATTATTTTTAATATTTATTGATAATAAATTATATTTGAAACAAATACTATTATTAAATATTTATATACAATATTAGTATTTATAAATTTTATTATATTTTTAATATTTATATAATTATCTTTATATTTTTAATATTTTCGTGTTTTCTCACATTTTGCTTTCCTATATTTTTAATAAATATGGTTTTGTTGGCGCTTCAATTTTCGCATTTTGCTTTCCCAATTTTCGCATTTTGCTTTCCTATATTTTTAATAAATATGGTTTTTTTTTAATTTATTGTCTCAATTTCTACAGGGAATTTCGAATTGCATTTTTAAATTTTTTATTTAAATAATTTATGGAATTTTTAATTTATAAATTATAAAATAAATTAATATATGCTTCAAATGATTAATAGCCAATTTGGTTTAGTATGACCAATACTTAGCATAATTAAATTGGTTAGTAAATAATTCTACATATTTGAATCACTTTAACTAACAAAATATGATGACAATATTACATACACAAAATTAATATTTATTCAATAAAATGAATCCATTATCTATTTAGTTTGTTTGGTTATATCGTTAAATTAACTAATGGGCAATCAAATTGAATTATTAGCAATATATTAAGTTTAATCAAATTCACATGTACAGTTACTATTATTAAATATTTTTGTACTTTGTTTAAATTCAAATTTTCTAAAATTTAATTATTTATATTGTTTCTTTTATTTAATAAGCATGTGGTTTATATAACAAGATTATTTTAATCAGTCTTCATTTCCCCTTTCCTTCATGCAACAACCTTCGTTTTGAAAATATATTTTCATATACGAATGCATTTTTAACTCAAATGCATAAAAAGTACTTTGACACTCATAGCACTAAAATATTAACTTGTAATAAATTTTACTGTCACTCTTTCTTTTTTTTTTTTTTTGATGACATATTATAAATTTATTGGATTCAAAATCTGTTTTAGTATTTGGAAAGGAAAGAGTAATATTTAATTGTTATAATCTTATAATTATAAATACGACAGTGCAATGACATTGTAGGATGGGCTTATTATGAATGTACGACATTTGGGTCAGGCATTTGAAGCCATGTGTCCCGTGAAGTGGTGATAGATTTGAATGACTGCAAAACCGGGCCACACACAGTGGGCAGATTCGAACATTTAAAGTGATATGACCCAGACAAGGCCCATTGTGTCAGTGATTTCTAATAAGCACTGCTCGTAGGCCCACTGATTTTGGACTTCTCTTTTAGCTGTTACATTTTTTATATTGTACTGAAATTGAAAGAAAACTCAATTTCAATTTTTAATTTCAAGTCTAATCTCAATTTTATAGACCAAATAGACCCTAAGATAAATTTTCCCTTCAACACATGAAATAAAGGTGCCCGAATTTTTATCTACTCGCTCAAAGTTCTTTACATAATCATCGATATGGAACGTTGTGACCATAATCTTTTGGAAACCTTTTTTGTTAAAATAACTGCATTTTGTGTCTTTTAACAAGAGTTTGTTTGTCTTTTTTTTTTTTTTTAATGAGAGTTTATTTGTCTTTCATCGTAGAGTTAAGAGGAGTTTAAATTTAGTATTCAAAAAATCAGACTCGTTTAAAGACTTGTTAAGTGACAATTAAATTGATTTATAATTCAATACAATCGTCAATTGATGTGTTTCTTATCGATATGTCAATTTTAATCGTCAAAGTACTATATGCAATTATTTCATCAATATGATTAATGAAACTCAAAGCAAATATCAAAATTTGTATGTATTTCTTGAATGCAATTAAATTTACTTACTTGTTACAAGTTATATTTATTCATTTTTATTAATGAAAAACTTTTTTTATTTAAAAGAAAAAAACTGCAATATGTGAGGTGAGAATCCTATTGCATCAATCTTTTGGGTCATGGCGAAATCTCGGTCTATGATCTCTTAAAGATAGCAAGTCTATCTTATTCCATATGACGATGATTGGTGTGTCCTATCGCTCGGACTGATTTTCGCTAGGGGCTTGATCACGCCTTCACTCAGTGTTTATTAATGGGAATTCCCATTCCTACTAACTTCTCCCCTACGGCATAACAATATCCTCGTAGTTTCAAGCAGCATTTGATTTCATGCGCTAAATATAACAAAGTAATACATATTGAATAAGACTGAACCATATAATAATTTTGTCTTGCTTAGTCTATTGTTTGGTGTGAGTTATACAAATTAAGTGTACTAATAAAAAAATTCTAAAATAATTATAATACCTTTTGTGTATTTTTTTATATTTGATTTGAAAATATTTATTTCATAATTTGAAATGTTTTTTTATTGAGATAAACAAATATATATATTTATTAATTATTAATTTAATTGACTTATTTTATTTAAATTATTTATTACAATATAATTTGATGATAACGAAATAAAAAATACTTAAAACATAACAAATAATCATATCATTTATTGTTATTAGTGTCATTTCAGTTTTATGTACTAAAGTGAAGATAAAGTATTTAATTCACATTAATCAAATTATTAGCTATTTTATTATTTAATTTTAGTTTTCATTTCAATTTTAAAATTTGAAATTTTATTTTTAATTTTAAAATTTAAAATTTAGCTCAAATATTTCATTAACATTTTAATTTTAAATAGATTAACAAGTTAGGGTAGTATGTTAAATGAGTTTTTTTTTTTTCTTTCAAGCCTTATCCAAGTTTACCCTCCCATTTTGTGCAAAATGATAAATTATTATTGAGACAACAAAAAAAAAATATATTGTTATCTCAACAAATTTATCATGTTTCCTTATGCACTAAATACAAAATAATAAAAATTGTCCTGTCTTGTTTTATATTGTTCATTCCATGCAATCAATGCAGCCTTCGACATTTATACATAACTTTCTTATTAAGTCGAGTTGTCAAAATGCAAAATAATAGCAATAGAAATATAATGATAATAAGAGAAATGCATATTAGTTGTTAGACTAATAATTCAATGATTTAATATATATTTTATCAAACATAAGTTTAAGCTTTAAATACTAACAATCTTTCCCTTTCTAGAAATTTTTGGCTTAAAAAAAATTCAAAAAATTATATACCATTTCTAATAATTTTCTTATTGGGTTGAGTTGTGAGTGCAATGATAGGTTCTTTTTTTATTCACTTAAATTAAGTTTTTAGAGCAAATAATTATAGTTCATTTTTTATGCACTTGGATTTAAATTTTAGAGCAAACAATCATAAATGATCGATGCTGAGAATGCACTTTTTAAATTATTTAAAAAATTTTATTTTTAAATAACTAGTACATTGTTCTAAGAATATTTTATCCTATATATACTAATAAGAAGAAATATATATAATAATTATTAAATTAATAATTTTGTTGTCGAATATATATTTTATTGAGCACAAGATTTTCTTTTTGACCCAGGTAATGTAATTTCTGCGAAACAGCAGAATTATATCTATGAAATCCTTAGAAAGAATGATTGAGAGAGAACTGGGTTTATACACTTGCTAATTAAAGGGGTACCTCTCTTTTCTTGTGGCATTTGCCAGCTAATTTGCCGCTTTGTTAGCTTCTTTCCTATCCTAACAAAACTAAATATATAAGTCTTAAGTTGCATAGTCGCATGGAGAGAGGTTTTGGGTCGTGAATTGCTTGGATAAGGCCTAACGAACGAATCAGATTCAATGATCACAGGTCCAAAATATCTGCTAATGGCATAAATAGTGGCCTCATTGACAAATGAAGCTTCGGACATAAAAGGAGAGGAGCATGGCTTATAAATGTTGGCATCTTCACATTTCAGCCCTTGGTGATCTTTGGCAGTAAAGGGAACGCCAACATTCAGCTCTTCCACTATAAACAAATCGTGGCAATTAATCATGATCTACTTCATTGCTCAGGGTCGCCAAGTTTCCACCCTTTTTCAGCTCTGAGGGCAACTATCAGCAGTGACTTCGGCATTTTCCGTTGGAACTTGATTGGCTTGTTGGATGATTCTGTTTGGGTTTGGTGTGACTCCCCTAAAAACCATTTATTTCTAGCCAAACAAATGAACCAGCATAGGAGGAAGGCAATCAAGGCCAGCTTATCAGATCACAGGCTTCCAATATTTGACTTTCTTCCCTTATAAGAACTTTGGATTTACTAATAGTGTATTTGGATTAGGGGTTTATAAATGAATGAAATGGAAGATATTAATTTATAAAATAGTTTTTATGTTTGGATGAGAGGTGTTGAAGTGAAATAAACTAATACCCAAGGGTTTGACAAACTCGTTTAAACCCACCTCAACCCTTATATTAGAACACTCCAAATCGAGGTATTTTCATAGGTTTCAAATTAAAGAAAAAGATGGATAGACTATTTTGTCAGCCATTACTTCTTTTTTAAAAGCATTTTGTTAAATTAATATGTATAAGAGTATTTTTATCAAATTTTAAATTAATATTTCATTTCATTTTATTGTAAACAAACAAAATTAAACACAAATTATTCTTTTCTATTCCTATTATCTCAAACATAAATATAATTTAACACTTTTTATTCAAACCAAACTCATTCATTCCATTCCATTATTAACTTTTATAACCCTTTACAAACCCAGTGAAGAATAATGCTATAAATCTAGACCATTTCTGATATTTTGCATGATTGAGAATTTCAAGCCCATTTCCCCACCATGGACTGGGATGATCTTCGCATGGTCAAGCTCGGGCTTGCAATTTTTCAAAAACCCATAAACCTAAATAGATCAGAGGCAAAAAAATCGCATAAAGAAAATTAAAATAAAGTCTAAGTGTGTGAATATTCATGGAGTTCAATAGTCTATCAGATTATTTCAAAGAAAAAAACAGATCATCATAAAACGTATTATGTTGTTCCCAAGCAATAGTGTTAAATTGGTAACATTAAAAATAATAAATAATTTAATTTAACAAAAAATTAAAAATTAATTAACTAAAATATTATCAATTTGATTAAAATTAGTAAATCGTATCAAATTAATTTAATTTAAAAATATATTATTTTGTAAAAATTTTAATTTTTATTCTCATTTTAAAAACAATTTTATATATTTAAATTTTTTAAAATAAATATTTTATTAAATTTAAAATTAATTAAATAAATTTTGTAATTGATTCAGTTTTTGCGTATCACACCGATGCAGCGGCAATTCTAATAGCTGTGGAAATAAATAGTCAATGGTCGGCCATTTGGGCTGGCTACAGTTGGAGACAATGTCAAGCCTTTGATAGACCACCTGATCCTTCCAACATCTTTTCATTACCGCTGAGGGTGAAACATGGGACCCACCTGCTGCTATATTCGGAAGCGGGTCACCGTGGCCTAATGTCAATGGGTTTCTTTAAACTAGATAATGACTAATAATCATTGTTAATTATCGAGGAAAGTAGCAGATTGGCGAACAAAATCCAACCCTAAATACAACTAGGAAGGCAAATTTAATAAAACAATTCCACTTTTTTCTTTTAATTAGGCTCTGTATCCCACTAACTAAAGCCATTAAAGATCATCGTAAACCATGCTAAAGATCCCCGAAAAGAAAAAAAAAAAAAAAGAAAAAAAGAGAGAGACAGAGAGAGTACGCGTTGGGGAAGATGCAATAATGCTCCAACCAAAACTTGTGCCCCCCAATGTGCGTAATGCAGGTATTTGTGGTTCCCAGGTTCCTTTTACTTGTTGGGTTGGTATTTTTTTTCTTCCTTCCTAATCACTTGGCCTGGTTAATTTCAACTCCCCCACTCCCTATTGTAATATGACAAAAAAAAATCATATGGAGATTGCATGCAGATATAGACCATTCATTCATCAAAAAATATCAACTCTCAACATCCACCCATAAAAAGAATCATATTTATTATTTATGTAACCTATACAAACATATAGTTGGCCTTTACATAAGATAAATTTAGGATCAAATTCATGTATGAGACATACATTTATTAATAGGGTCAATAAAACATTGTTAATATAATCTCACTCTAACAACATTTTATTAAGAAAAAATAATATAAAAAATATCATCTGATTTTGTACTTTGAGATTTTATGAAAATTTTTATAATAATTTAAAATATGTGATTGAACTTTATTTTTTTTTTATTAACATACATAAATACACACGAGTTAAAAACAAAATACATTTTTTACAAAATTATGACAATTTTTAAAAAATGTGCTAACTTATATAACACATAAACACACTTTTCATAATCGATTTAGGATCATTAATGACTAATCCACCATTGATTTTCATTAATGAGAGATATTACATCTCACACGCTCATATATATATATATATATATATATATATTTTTAATTAATATATACAAAATACACTCATAGGACAAGCAACACTTCTTCACGCATTAATACAATTTAACTTTGTTAATAAATATGGTCCTAGCACATTAGTACAGTTTAACTTTTTCTCTGTACCATTTTTTGGCTTTTTTCTATTGAAATTTGACTCTTTCTTTTTTTTTTTTTCCAATAATTATTATTTAGGTAATAATAAACTATATTCTATTTAAATGTAATGGTAGAATTCTCTTTTATTTTCTTCTATTATTTCATGTGTTTCTCCAAGAGATTAATTTTTTTCTTTTCCTCTAAATTTTGGTTTCTTCCCATCGTCTAAATTACAAGGAGCATCGTATTTCTCCCTCTATATTGTTTATGTTGATATCCTTAATTGGAGGTGTTAATAATACTTGAAAATTTGTTCGTATTTTCAATAGAGTATTTTATTTTAAATCAATTATGTTTTGTGTACTGTGAAACTCTGATCAAATTTTTTTGTAAGCATATTTGAAGAAAAAGTCGTTGAGGTTGCAAGCAAGTTTGTCCCCTCCTCTGCCTCTTCGTTTATATTTCTTTGCATGTTTCGCTGCAATTTGGATTTTGATTTGAGCAAATATGTACGTCCAAGTTTTTTTATTATCTTGATTTGTACGTTTTTCATAAAAGGTAACTTTTGTGGTTGCTGAATTTTTATCTTTTTTGTATTTGTATCGCTCTATATCGTGAATAGTGACTGGATTTCTTGTAGGCTTAATATGCTCTTCATTTATTTTAATTCCTTATATAATGAATCCTTTCTTCTAGTTAAAAAAAATTTCTAATACAATTAAAAACTTAGGATAATAATCATTTTAGACTTTTAATTTATCCGAATTGTCCAATTTGATGAATACAAATAAAAATATTTTTTTATATTTTATAAAATATATTTAAAGAAAATAAAAAATATTATTTAAATATAATTTTTAAGAATAACTAAAAATGTATTTTTAAATAAAATATGTGTTTTAAAAATAATTTTAAGAATAATTAAAAATATTTTTAAATATATTTAATTATTCTTTAAATATATGATAAGGTAATTTTTAGAAATTATATTTTTAAGTTTATAAAGAATAATTAAAAATAAAAAATATATATTTTTCTAAGAATAATTTCACACGTGCATGCATACACATATACATATATATATATATATATATTATTTAAATATATTTTTATAAAAACAATTGAAAATTTTTATTTTTATGAAAATTTGAACTCAATTAAATATTTTAAAATAGGTCTAAAATGAATTATTATCTTAAGTTTTTAATAGTATTGATGTGTTTGAACTATATATGTTAACAAAATTTAATCACAAACTTCAAATTGTCATAAAAAAAAATTCAAAAGCTTCGAAATACAAAAGCATGCAATAATATAGGATTTTTCTATACCTTTTACTTTTTTTTTTTAACATGTGTTTTGCAGGATCCTGAGAGAAATTTCATAATTGAACTTGTTTAATAAAAAAAATAACTTTATGATTGGACACATAAATAATTTTTTCAAAAAATTAACCATAAGTTACATAATGAAAATTCAAATTTATTTTTCTCATATATATATATATATATATATAAAATTCAAATTTTAATCGTTACTCATAAATTACCTATCAAAATTTAAAACATTATTTTTCATCATTTCTATCATATGAAATAAATCTGCTTTATAGTTAAGATTCAAATTTTAACAATCACTCATAAATTAACTATCAAATTTTTTTTTTCGAAACAATGGAGGGCAGAAGCCAAAAAAAAAAAAATGAATTTAACAAAACACTTCTCTAACCTCCCTAGCCAAGATATACCCATGGCATCATTCATCAATCGCAATATAATCCCAGCCGTTGGAGAAGGAAGCTCATGAATACCCATAGGAAAGCTTAAGGCATGATTAGCATGCGGATCTGCCGCTTGGTTGGCATGCATGCCACACCACCGCATTCCAGTCTTGATTTAATAAATCAAAACAATCTTTAACCAAAAAAATTGTAAACATTATTTTTCATCATTTTGATCATATGAAATAAATCTGTTTTTTAGTAAGAAATAATAAATATGCTATTAAAAACATCTTAAATACTGTAAACATATTGAAATAAATACATTAAAGTTATTGTTTTATAATATTTCAGTTAGTCAAATTTCAAAAACACATCTCATCATGTTGTCCGGAGTAAGGTACATAATATTTTAATCAAATGGGATTTTTTGTTAGAATAAATGGGAAATTTATTGATTAACATTTGGTGAAATCTAAAAAATAAGTAATTTTACCTCACACCATGCCTCTTTTACTCAAATATGCCCTTCACCTAGTAATCCATCTGGATTCTTTACTAGTTAGTAAATGGAATCAACAATCATTTATTTTGTCCTTATAGTTTCAATCATCCTTAGGTTCAATAGTTAAACTGTGAAACATTTTTCTCATGGGTTAACGTAACGTCTCTAGCCACATTCATTGACATGTTTACATGAACATATTCATTGCATAAATGATTTGCAAATCCACGTGAACATATGCAATGAATAAAATGATCATTTAAATATGTGAATTGGATAAACGCAACGATGACACTTTCACCGTTGCATTTAGGACACTTGAATATATATGTAATATTTGTATAATTGCATGACAAATTATCTTATGTTGTGTGCATGATATAACAACATAAATAGTGGTGTTTTTAGAGCTTATTTAAAAGTATAAGGAGCATATGACGACTAGGAGATGAATGAATGAGTGAAGAATAGGAACTATAAGAGGAAAAATGAATTTCTAACCAATGAAAATGAGATACCATGATTTTGTCTTATTATAATAGATTTACAAATTAAATTTTTTATCCTTTAGGAGCATAATATAGTGGATAAATGTGAGGGGCAGCAAAAGAAAGAGAGAGCTAAGGAAGAAAGAAAGAAAGGAAGAAGAAGAATAATGAAAGAGAGAATAATGAGCTACCTAAGGAGAAATCTTAAACTTTTCTGGTTTTGGGAAAATAGGTAAGTTAATTTATCTTATTCCCATATGAAATTACTCCCTCATGACATGTTAATCATGTAAGGTTAAAAAGAATTATGGAGTATTTGAGGTAGAAGTCATGTATGAAAGTTGAAATTTAAGAGAAACAAGAGTTAATTGTGTTGGTTTTGTTGTTAAAGCAAGTTGTTGCACCCACGATTTCATAACTTTATAAGAGGAATTAGGGAAAGTATTAAATATCAAAATTGTAGCTTTATGTCTCATTTAAATGCATGCAAAACAGGTTTGCTTAATTTAGTGTGTGTGAAGAGATATGACTATTTCATTATAACTAGTTTACAACCAACTGAAATCTCCCTAGTATTTATGTTTTCACATTTTTTGATGACCTTATGTGTTGATTTAGACAAAATACAAAACATAAAATTTGTAGGGTTATATCCCCTCTAAATACATGTAAAACAATTGTGTTTGATTTGTTATGTGGAAAAAGATATGATTCATTGATTATGACTGACCTTGAACCCGATGAAACCTTATATGTATTTTAATTATATTTTTCAAGAATTTGATAGCCATAGATTCAGAATTTGATGATATGACAAAACTAAAAATTGTATATTTATGTCTGATCTATATGTCTGTGAAATCTTTTGCCAAATTTAACATGGTTGATGAGATGTTGTACCTTAATCATGATTGATGTTCAACATATTAAAAACCTACCCATCCTTAGATTAGTCATTTATTTTGTTGATTTTATAGACTGAATTAGACAATGAGTAAAACACAAAAAATGTTACATTATGTGTTTTGTAACTTTTGGTAAATAAGTTCTGCAATTGGATTTGTACAATTTTAGATATGCCCAAAATTATAAGACCTACTCAAATTAAGATGATATTGAAACAATGCAAAATTTAAAAATTCACCACATTTCCTATATGTTTTATATTGACATGAAATTTGACCATATTGTGTCATTATATGTCTAGTTTATTTGAAAAAAAAATAAAGTCATTTGGATAAATATATATAGAGTTATTAATGTGAAAGTGTAGTAAGGTCAGGTTGTCATATAAAAAAAATATGCATAAACACTTAATCCACTTACATGGATCATGCCATAGTTGCATATCAAACATTCACAATCATTTTGACATAGTTAAAACCATGTATGTATCAAATGTTTGGATCTCAACATTTTATGGAAACCCTAGAGAGAAAACCAAATCTACCATAAAAGTTGATCACATCAAAATGTGAGTATAAACCATAACTAGATTTTAACTTGTTATCTCCTTGTGTTATGTACATATTTTTAGATAATAATCGGTTTATGGTCACTAGTTAACATATGTGTATATTAAATACACGTTGGATTATGTATGTATGATAAATAAATTTTTATACATAAGTATTTTTTTTACATGAATGTTATGATTTGTAAATAAAATAATCGTTACAGTTAATAAATTATTTTTATATTATCAAACATAAATAATTTGGTATTTGTATAATGACATTAGATGAGTGAACTATAGCGTTAATAAACTATTATCAGGATGCTATATGTGACTGTCATATTTTCGTATTATTTTTAAATAACATAATTCTTTATATGTTTCAGTACTTAACATACATAAATGGTAATTTTTGGCTTGATTTTTGATAAATCCATCTGGTGTTAACTTGATTTTATTTTAAACCGTATGTTTTTATATTAAAATTAATAAAAATATTGAAATTATTTACTCTCCTTTTCGGGAAAAAAAAAAAAAAGAGATGGAAAAACTGAGGTTAGCAGTGGAACAGCACGTGATGGTCCCGCAATAAAAGACTTGGACTTCAGAAAACGCCTGCCCCATCGCTTAAAATTTTTCTCTGACTGAAACAGGCGCACGGGACAAACAGTACCTCTCTACTACGACTAGTGTTCATGATCATGCATCCACAATCAAAAGAACTCATGTAGTTGGTTGCCATTTCAAGCCCATTGCCACCGTCCCATGAACTCTTTAATTTGACATCCTTTTTTCCACGTTTCCAACGATAATTGGCCCCCACCCCTCTCCATCTCCTTTGGTTGTGGACGGGAAGGAATTATGAAACGACGACCTTGGAATATAGATTTGTCTACTGGCCATAATCTTGTGGGCAAACAATGGCACTTCAGTCACAGACACTCTCAGAAATTCGATAGAAGGATTAAATAATTTAATAGTCCATTCAAGAATATTCATTGCGAGTTTCCCTCTAACGTACAATTAGAGAATGGAATGCATTGAAGGGCACCTTTAGAACCATCTTTCAATTCTTTATTGTTGCTATATTTAATGATACCAAATAGTGAGGCAGCTGTTAGTGTTCCTGGAATACATCTGTATATTCTATTCTGGGATGAACAATTCGACGATATAATGTATTTTTTTGGCCTTTTAACAAAATAATTTAGATTGCTTATAAAAATTTAAAATAAATTACTTATAAAATAAATGAACAAAATATACAAAGGCTTAAATTAAGTAAAGAAAAAAGAGAAAGAATTTTAAATCATTAGATTTTTATTATTGATAATTTTTAATATATATAAATGTATAATTTTTATATTCTTAAATATAAATATAACTATTTAATTTTATTTTTTAATTAAGACTTCATAAAAATAAGTATATATTATAATATTAAATGATAATATATTAAAATTTACAATATTTAATAATTTATAAAATAAAAAATAAAACATGAAAACTCGACCTTCACTACTCTACATCACCCTGAGATCTAGTGGAGCGAAACAAAAAATGTCAAGGCCTAATCTGTATCTGTTTTAATTAGTAGTAGTAAATAGTAATACTAAAATCTACAGTGATATTAATATTATAATCAATATAAATTTAAAATATTTTATTAATATATACAATATAAATTTTTATTAATTGGAATAACTTTTATCGAAATAAAAATATCAAAATAATAATAAAAATGATCATGACCGTATACCTCACAGTACAATTTGTTATTCATAGCATTAGCGCCGATCCCTTTTTTCAAGCCTTTTTATTAACAAAAACATAAACGAACAAAAACATCCTCACCACCAAGACCTAGCATCAGCTCACAAGATCCGATCCGATCAATTCAAATCCCTCCTCCTTCTTCTTCCTCTCTCTTAACCCTCTTCGTCCATTCCCCATCTGTATGCATGTCCACATCCTCCAATTCTTCCTCTTGCCCCAATCCCCAAAACCTTAACAATTCCGCTCCAAATTAGGGTTTTTCTTCTAACCCAGAACCCGAAATGCTGTGGATCGTGAGCTAGAGTTGGTAAAGGTACCACCTTTACCTTCAATTGCATGAAGATTTTTTGGTGCTGCCTATGCTTCATTTTCCGAAACGTCGACGCAGAAGAAGAAGAAAAAGAAGCACTGTTTAAGCCTAATATGAGAGAAGAGGACGGCGTTTTCGCAAATGATAACAGCAACATTGGGAATAACGCTAACGCCGCAGAGGAAGCTGCTGCCGCTACGAGAGTAGCGCTTGCATTGACCGACGAGAGGCGGGAGCGCGACGATCAGGACTTGAGGTTGTTTGAGGAGATGATTACTGCGATGCGTAGTGGTGGTGGCGGCGCTGCTAGTTGGGAAGAGGGAGCCCCGCAGCCTGCTCTAGATGACATGTTGCCCATGGTTGCGTTAAGGAAGACTGGGTTTCGTGGTTGCTCGAGGCGCACTCAGGGTGAGAGTAGCAGTGGTAGTAGTTCTACTGCTGCAGCTGCGGTGACAGGGGCTGGTAACGGGGATTGTGATCGGGATGTGCATAATAAGCGGGCTAAAGTTTATTCTGATTTTCGGTAAGTCTCTTATTTTCTTTGTTAATTTGGTTATTGTGGAAATGTATGGGATTGTAATGTACTGTTTTTGCTGGTGGGCATATTCTTTGAGACTACAAGTTCCAGCTTTGTGTGAAAATTACTAATTTGATACTCTGCCGCTGTTTGTGCCATGAAATTATTGGATTTGTTGGCCTGAAAAATTATTGTTTTTGTGTTTCTTCAGAGTTGCTAATTTAGGGACATAATCTAGCCCGGGATGATTGTTCTTTTTCTTAGTAAAGTTATGAGCGAATTTGCAGGTTTATTTCGAAAAGGATGCGAACTATTTTCTTGTAACATATTTGAAAAAGAAATTGTGTTGTATTAAGAAATTTCTATGCTGTTTTAGGGCTTTATCTCGCAAGTGTAATCATCTTTATCATTTGTGTTTTTCCTATGGCTTCAAAATTTGTAAGTATAGTGCTAATTTCTTGTTACGAGGGCTTCTCTTTTGTTGCTATCCTCAATGCCGGAACTCTATTCTGGAGTAATCTGATCTGAATTTTAACCATTAATCTTCAAAGTGTCATTTTCTTAGTTTTATGATCTCAATATTTAAGTTGTTGTTAGGATTCAGTGATTCATAAGAATGAAATTATTTGTAGTAAGTGCTTTATCATTTTGACGGTCATTATTTATACATGGTTGGAGCTCTTTTTCTTCCTCCAGTTATTGTCACTACTCAACGACCATGTCTTCAGATGCTGGAAATTCAAGTTCATCAGCTGACAAAGATTATAGTTTCAGCCAGAGCTCTTCTGTTCCATCAAGAAGTGAGATTTTTTGCCATAATTTTGTGTGGAATAACAGCGGTGATGAGAATCCCTGTGATTCTAGTGGTGGGAGAGATGATGGAGATGAGAGTGGTACCTCCAAGTCGGAAGATTTAGAAGTTCGGATGGATCTGACAGATGATTTATTGCATATGGTAAATGGCTTAGATATCTTCTTGAGACATCTATGCATATTGCCTGCTTTTTCTACCTAATCTTATAATAGTTTTCTTTTCCAGGTTTTCTCTTTTTTGAACTATAGTAATCTTTGTCGAGCTGCAATGGTCTGTAGGCAGTGGCGAGCAGCCAGTGCTCATGAAGATTTCTGGAGATGTTTGAATTTTCAGAATCGTAACATATCTGTAGAACAATGTGAGTGTTTCTTGTTACTTATTAGTTGATTGCTACCTTGTTATTTGTCCTCTTGGTCACCCAGTCGTATTATGGCATAATTTAGTTCGTGTACTGGAGACAACTAGAGTGAGTCTCAATTCCCATCATTCATGCGATGTTAATGGATATGCTGGCATCAGACATATTCTGAAAGCTAAATATCTTGTTTTTAGGAAGTATAACATGCTATGGAAATACGACTTTCAAGATGTGTAGTGTGTGTCAACTTGGAATTAGGGTATAAGGGCGTACAGTCTGTAATTGCCTTCTGCAGAAATTGGTGGAGTATTAGTATCTTGGATGTGTAGGAGTCTCACGTAGACTTAACACTCAATGGGTTTTCATATGCATACTGTCATTGTTCTAATCTATGGAAACGCCAACATATGTTCCTTTGAAGACTGACATTGTTGTTGAACCTACATGAAGACACAGTTCTTTGAACATGGTGGTGGAGCTTACAAGTTCATTCTTGTTGAGAAATATATATATATATATAGTATTGGTTACAGTGCAATATTATATTTGTGGATCACAATATTCTAAATAGTTGGATGTATATGTAATTATGCGATTGTGTTATGATCCAAGAAATAAGTCACATCCATCTTCCCTTGTTATGATAATTTCAAAATTGAATTGGTCTATTATAATTTTGTACTTTCAGTTGAAGACATGTCTCGGCGTTACCCAAATGCAACTGAAGTGAATATTTTTGGTGCTCCTAACATTCATTTACTTGTCATGAGAGCAGTCTCATCTTTAAGGTACTTGTGCTTCTTTGGTTTGGTGTTCTGATTAAGTAATGGGAAGCTGCTAACTGCTTAATACTTCTCAGAAATCTTGAGGTTTTAACTTTGGGAAAAGGACAACTTGGGGATCCTTTTTTCCAAGTCTTAGCAGACTGTAGCATGTTGAAGAGTTTGAATGTCAATGATGCTACTTTAAGTAATGGTGTTCAGGAGATCCCTATAAACCATGATAGATTGCGCCATCTTCAACTCACAAAATGCCGTGTGCTTAGAGTATCTGTCAGGTGAAACAATATTATGTTTCTGGAATGAAATTGCGTCTTGTCCAATTTTACTTAATTTTAATGTTTGATAATATATTTTTTGCAGGTGTCCGCAACTTGAAACATTGTCTTTGAAGCGTAGCAACATGACACAGGCTGTACTCAATTGTCCTCTCTTGCATCTCCTTGATATAGGGTCTTGTCACAAACTTTCAGATGCAGCAATCCGTTCAGCAGCAACTTCATGTCGTCAATTAGTATCTTTAGACATGTCGAATTGTTCATGTGTTAGTGATGAAACATTACGTGAAATAGCACTCACTTGTGCTGCTCTTCATGTTCTTGATGCATCATATTGTCCAAACATATCACTTGAGGTATGTTTTTAAAGGTCTTGACCATTTGTTTTTTTTTGCTTATATGTGGAGCTACCATTGTTTGACTTGCTTCATTTGTTTTGAAGTCTGTGAGACTACCAATGTTGACTGTTCTTAAGCTTCATAGCTGTGAGGGAATCACTGCAGCTTCAATGGCTGCAATATCTCATAGTTCTTTGTTGGAGGTGTGTATTCCACTACTCTACATATCTATCTTGCCTGTGTTTTTGTGCACCCTCTATATAATCGACATAGAAAATTGAAATTCACGTTGTAATTTGTTGCAGGTTCTTGAGCTCGACAATTGCAGCCTCCTGACTTCTGTGTCCTTGGATCTTCCTTCCTTGCAGAATATACGGCTGGTACACTGTCGCCAGTAAGTGCTGCTTTACCCATTTTCCCTTCTGTGATGGTGGTTTTGTTCTTCAATTCTTGTTGGCCATTGATTGTTGATGTTACTTTTCTTCTGGTAGGTTTGCTGATCTGAATTTACGAAGCATCAAGCTATCATCTATAATCGTGTCTAATTGCCCAGCACTTCATAGTATTAACATCATGTCAAATTCGCTTCAAGTATGCCTTACAATTACATTGTTATTTCATTCTTGTTTTCTTCTTCATCATTTATTAAAGTTATAATTCTCAGAGAGCTGTATTATGACATGCAGAAATTAGCATTGCAGAAGCAGGAAAGTTTGACGACCTTGGCCTTACAATGTCAATGTTTGCAAGAAATAGACCTCACAGATTGTGAATCATTGGCAAATTCTATTTGTGAAGTTTTTAGTGATGGTGGGGGGTGCCCAATGCTTAAATCCTTGGTTCTTGATAATTGTGAGGTTAGTAAATGTCCTATCCTGAAATCATTCATATTCAATTTTTTTCTGTCTTTGTGAAATTTGCCCATGCCACAATGTAAGAGGTGATAATGTTTTCTTCACATGATATTATTGTTGTTATCTCTATCATGTTTTGTTCTGTAGAAAACTGTTTCCATATGACGGAGTGGATGGTTGCTGAGTTGCGAATGTTCTATAGTTGCCTTTGTTTTTTTCTTTTTTACAAAAAAAGCGTTGCTTTGCCTGTCACCTTGTGTAGGGTTCTGAAACTTGTTAGTTCATCAATCTCCAATACTGAACATGGAGCTCAAGAGGGTCTTTAACGTTCTCTTGTAACTCATTCACTTCTGAAACCCACAACTGAGTCTGCATAATTAGGGATTACACTAATTGTAAAGAGAAGAGCTATCCAACTCAATCATGGCAAATATTGGCTTTTCAGAAATCAGGAATTCCTTTTCTTTATGTTTAGAGCTAGGAAAAGATTGATAAGTTAAAGTAGTTTGATGATTAGATGGGGAAAGCCGGGGTGGATAGGGTTCCTGCAAGAACTTCGGGCTAACAGGCTATCTGTAGAATTGTTTTATTGCCCTGGTGAATCAAGCTCCTTGCTTCTTGCTGCGCCAGTTTTGAGCCTTTGATATTATGCCTTCCAGTTCATTGGTTAGTGATGTCAAACATCACAATTTTCTGTAGTGGGTCATGATATTTTATGGTGTTTGAAATTGATTTCCTCTTTTAACTGACTTCAATACGTTTACCTTTTCAGAGCTTGACAGCTATACAATTCTGCAGTACCTCTTTAGTCAGTCTTTCCCTAGTTGGTTGCCGTGCCATTACTTCTCTTGAATTGACATGCCCTTGTCTTGAGAAAGTTTGTTTGGATGGTTGTGATCATCTGGGGAGAGCATCATTTTCACTTGTAAGTGACCATCTTTGTTTCCTACTCTGCTTTATCCACATGATTAAATTTGCAAAGTGTGTTAAATAGCGTTAATGATGAGCAGAATAAGATCTCTTCTCCTTTCCCAGGCTGCTCTGCGGTCACTGAATTTGGGAATTTGTCCAAAATTGAATATACTGAATATCGAAGCACCATGTATGGTGTCACTTGAGTTGAAAGGATGTGGTGTTTTGTCTGAAGCAACCATCAACTGTCCTCTCCTCACATCTCTGGATGCTTCCTTCTGCAGGTTATGCATCTGTTGTTGCCTTTTACTTTTATTTTGGTTGTCATTTTTTTGGCTTTTATGGTTGACATCTTGCTGGTGCCTATGTGCAGTGAACTCACGGATGATTGCTTGTCTAAAACAACTGCGTCCTGCCCACTTATTGAGTCATTAATATTGATGTCTTGCCTATCTGTTGGTTCTGTTGGACTGTTCTCTTTGCGGCGTCTTCCACATCTAACTACGTTAGATTTGTCATATACTTTCTTGATGAATCTGCAGCCAGTTTTTGAGTCTTGTTTGCAATTAAAGGTAATTATCATGGCTATTTCTACTCTTTTCTTTATCTAAAATGCTTTTATCCGATAAAAGTATTTGAACATGGAGATGGCACTTCAACACTTAAAACTGATCTGAAATTTATGAAGATTTTGTTTTTCAACCGGGAGATTTCACTATTTGGCCTGGATAATTGGTACTCATTTTACCTTTTGACCACAAAGGTACTAAAATTGCAAGCTTGCAAGTGTCTCACTGACACGTCACTGGAGCCTCTTTACAAGGATGGTGCTCTGCCAATGCTGCAGGAGTTGGACTTGTCTTATGTTACCCTCTGTCAGTCTGCGATTGAGGAGCTTCTGGCTTGCTGTACACATCTCACTCATTTGAGCTTGAATGGCTGTGTGAATATGCATGATCTGAATTTGGGATGTAATGGAGGTCAACCTTCTCAGTTGTTGAGTGTATATAATTCATCTGCCCTGCTTTCTCATGAAGATATCCATGAGCCCGTTGCACAGGCAAACCGCTTGCTACAAAACCTTAATAGTGTATGTTGTCCCAATATTAGGAAAGTTCTCATTCCACCAATGGCACGATGTTTCCATTTGTCATCATTAAACCTGTCTTTATCCGCCAATTTGAAGGAAGTTGATGTTGCATGTTTTAATTTGTGTATTCTTAATTTGAGGTATGATTTTTTCTTGACCTATTAGTTTTTATTTCTTTTTAAGTTTTCATTGTTATGCTTTTCGATAAGTTCATATTCTAATTTTGTATGCTCTTCAGTAATTGTTGCTCTCTGGAGATATTGAAGCTGGAGTGCCCTAGACTGACCAGTCTCTCTCTCCAAGTATGTGCTTTCCGTTTGTGAATGAATTCCTAGTCGCTATCTTGATATGACTTTTCTGGAAGGGGCAAAATGGTGAACTTATTGTCTTATATCCAATTATAGGTTGCATAATGTAGGAAGTTAGTTCTGTAAATTCGGTGTCATATTCTTCTCCTTTGCAGTTATTTATTTTCTTTCATAACCAGTGAAATTTTCCATTTGGTTTTTGGTAATTCCGGCTGTTCGTACTGTTACTTGTTTTATACATGTATGTCTAGACTCTTTTCCTACGGAGTAATACGTTATTTTTCTTCGAGAAGGCAAGAGCAGGAAGGCAGACATTGTTTGGACTCCCAAATAGTCCCACTCCCCCTCCTTTGCCTTGCCCATCTCCCAAAGCATACATTGTGGTTTTTAATCGTCTGTCATTTATCCTTTCTGTTAAGGTGAATTGCCTCATCCAATACTGTTATCTGACCATCTTGCATAGTGGGGTTTTGCAGTCTTGTAACATTGATGAGGAAGATGTTGAAACTGCGATATCTCGATGTAGCATGCTGGAGACACTAGATGTTCGTTGTTGTCCTAAGGTTAGAACAGTTTGGTTGGTTTCTTTTATGGTTCCCATCTGGTTGACCAACTTAATGGCATTCCTAATTGTTTTTTCTAATTGTGCTGATCACCCAATAATATGGTTGTAATTGAAATTAATTAACATGATAACTATCAGATTGGCTCTATAAGCATTGGGAGATTGCGTTCAGCATGTCCAAGTTTGAAGCGTGTCTTTAGCAGCCTTCCACCTTCATTATGTGAATAAAGAATTTTGTTTTGTTTTTCTAGTGGTGATTCACTTTTTGAGGTGAAGCGGCAACTTTATTTGGTGTGCTATCCTCTGTTTTACAAGTTATGTATTGTAAATGTCAATCGGTGTTATTGATGTCTGTATGAGTATATAGGCACATGATGTAGTAGCTGCCTTAATGTAACTTTAAAATAAATAATCTTTGTTTTCTATATTAATCATTATTATTGCTTGTTTATAATATTTTAATATTTGTAGGTGAAATTCTTAAGTGGCACTTCCATTTTCAATTTATTTACTGAAGAAGGTAACTTAAATTGTAAGTTTGTAAACTGGCTGGTCTAATTCGTCTTTATCTCTTAACTTTTAACCACATCTACAGCTTCAAATTGATCCTTATCAGTTGTTGCATCTGAGTATAGCTCTCTAATACTAATATTTACTGAAGGTAACTTAAATTCTGTGCCGTGAACTGAAAGCAGTTATTGATGAGATTTTGGTTCAATATCATTGGGTTTGTTCTCAAATTCCCAGTCGGAGTCGCCAAAAAAAGAATTCAAAGCAGCCGAAAGAAAAATATGGAAAAATTTAAACGCACTTTCATGCTGATAATATTAATCCCATAAGAGGAATCTGAGAACTGGGAGTATTTCCAGCTAGCGGGGCCAGGCGACTCGTCAAATGGTACGAGGTATGAGCATTCACTTCAACTCAATGGTTGTCAAAAACAAATTTTGCAATTTATTACAAATCATTCCATGTCTGCTATACTCTGTTCTCGAGGCCCAATACATTAACAAGCGTGTTTGCCACTGCCAACGGCAATTTCTGGACAAAATATTAAAGAAATTGTTTTCGTAATGATATATTTTTCCAATATGATATTAATGAGCCAAATGTTATTTTTCTTTTATTTGAAATTTTTGTATAAAGCAGTTATGCAAGAGCAACTCAAACCTGCTCTAAATGTCCTTGAACATGCTTAGGTTATTATGTTTTCAGTACAACAGCTCTAATGCCAACTCTCTTGTGAGGAAATGAAAATCACAGAGAAAAGAATATACAACTATAATTTCTGGTCGCTGATCTATTGCATAGAATGATCAGGAGTCTTAACTTTGCCAACGTACCACAAAAATAAATGATGCAGACGATATCATAATATTGATTCCAAGCCCTGCAATTCTGGGTCTAAAAGTTCAGGTTCTGCTTCTTCATTTAGGCTTCTATAGGCATCTGCAACGGCCTTCCCTTTGTCCAATACATCGGGAGGGACAGTCTGGAGGAGGCTGCAAAGCAAATCCTTGTCATAAGAGGAATTTATCTGCTATTTTTATATATTGACTTGTTACAGGAGAGGGAGAAAATTCATAATGATATTCAAAAATTAAGGATTAACCTCAAAGAAAATAGGTATAGAATACTGCACTGCTTGAAAAGAAAAGGGTAAAAAACAAGTAAAGAAATACCTGTCTAGGGCATCAAGTGCAGCGCCTATTTTTTCCTTCATTGATTGGACTGAAGCTTCTGGATCTTTTCTTGAAGCATGCAGAAGCAAGGAATCAAGTTCTTCCAAGGTTCTACAAAAATGAAAATGCTATTGCTGTCAAAATTAGTTCTCAGCTTATAAAATTGAGTTATTTATGCAATCCCGCTACTTGTTCACCCCACGTGCCATTGTCAGCAACTTTTTCCAAGCGCATAACAAAAAGAATTAACGAAACAGTTTCAAATGCGTCATGCCTAGATAAACTTTCCAAACACAATTATGGCGCAAATCCGACGTTCAATCATCCAACAACGGGTCTGACCCAACCAGGTCTCTCTATCTACAGTAATAGTGATACCTAAGCAACCAAATGACATGCTTACAATTCTTTTATGTTTCTAATTTTTTCATAATTTGCTGAGAGATTATAGATACCTGAGGCATTGGTCGACATCATTGAAAGCATTATTGCCATTTCCAGAATCTGAAGCATACTGTGCTACCTAAGTTGCGAAGAAAATTTCCAAACCTCAACTCATTATGTTTCTAATTTTTCATAAGTTGCTGAGAGATTATGTCAGATACCTGAGGCATTGGTTGACATGATTGAAAGCAGCATTGCCATTTCCAGGATCTGAAGCATACTGTGCTACCTGAAGTTCCGAAGAAAATTTCCAAACCTCAACTCATGTACACAAAGACTGCCACAAAGCAAATTCAAATGAGAACGTGGAAAGATGCTTTGAATGTCTTATATTGACCATAGGCTCACAAATGAGACCGACCATAACAGCAATGCAGAAAAATCATCTAGCTAGTAAAAAGGCATTCATAGAAACTAAATTTTAATTTATTAAAAAAAATCATTAAATTTCAATAGCATTTCCATCGAGACACTGGAGTTGAATTTCGGCCAAAAAATTTCCAGAAATCTGATTTGAGATGGGACTTGCCAAAGAGGCATACTCATAGCTAAAACCGCTTCCCTCACTCTCTGGATTAGATTTAGTTGATTTTTGGCGTGATGACATGTCAAGTATCAACATCAATTAACCAGAATATGACCACTAACTTATTGAAACAAAATATGAAATTCAGCAGTCTTTCTGTGATAAAAGGAAATTTAGTTACTGCATTGAAATGAAATATTAAGTTCAACGAATAGCTGAGATCAACACTACAAGAATCCTCTTCTGACTATTGTTGTAGAAGTTTTTCTACCAGTTAAGAGATCATGCTCAATATTAAAACTCCTCTTTCTATTATCATGTCTTGTGTCCATCCAGATACGCAGGATTTTGTTTAAGAAAATGTGGAAATGTAACCAGATACAAAGTATTATCACTAACATTCAGAAGCAAATCAATTGCAAATATAGAAAACCGTAAAGAACATTCAAGAATCCAAGGAAATTTAACATACTGATCGAATATTTATTCGAAGAGATGCTGCGGGGCCAGAATGCAGTAGAGATCAACAATCAGCAAACTGGGGTTGATCATCCTCCAAAAATTCTCTATAGCAGTCAAAAGAATAAATTTAAAACATCATATTACAAACTTCAAATGTCTTCTAAGAAGACTTTCAAATGTCTTCTAAGAAGACTTTCAAATGTCTTCCAATAAGACCTAACCAAGCTTTCATTTCTTGCAAATTGTGAGGATGAAGAAATATACGTGAAGGCTACATAGAAACACTGAATTAAAAAGTACAAAAATAAATGAATAGGTGCTGAATACATAACTGTATATAACTTTTCACATCATTTTGTATACAAAAACTTTATACAAGACTGCAAATATTTTAGGAAAAAGAGGACATTACCCAAGTCCTTAATCTGCAGTTGGGTCAATATAACAGCAGGCACATAAGCCTCAAGTGGGTCAAGCTTCTTCCTGTAAAACAAATTCATATGTAACGGATTGGTACAGTACACACACATGTGCAGAATTAAAACCCAATAAACACAGAGGCCACAATGGTGAAGAAACATTAAGTGGCTCCAAGTTTAAAACTTTACATCATTTTAATCATACCAGATTCTAAAACAGAAAGCTTAAACCCAAGAATTAAAAAGCCGTTACTTTTGCACGTACTTATCCAAAAAGCTACCTGCAATTGCTGCAGCTGCAAAACAAACTCATATTTTTATCTTCTCAAAATAAAAAAAATTCTCCAAAATTTTTAATTACTAATTAATGGAGGGAAATTTGCGTACGGTTAGGGGAAGAAGGAGATGGGAAACAAGGATAGAGATGGTGACCAATCGCCTGCTGCTGGTGCTGGGGGTGGACAATGCGCACCTCACTGGAGAGAACTTCTTCTTTTGTTTAGTGGAGAGAGGAAGAGGAAGAGGGGAGGATGAGGGATTTAAGGGAAGGGTGCTAACTTGCGGAACGGTATATAGTGTGTAGCCATTGCAGATACAGCATTAAACGAGTCGAAAACGAGAGAGAGAGAGAGCTCCTGTCCGTTCGTTTCTAACTCACACCTCTCATGAGAGGTTACAATTTGAATGACGGATTTACCCTTTATTTTACGAGTAATTTTTCAGAACCATTTAATCAGGAAACTAAAGCTATATTAACAAAAAATGGAGTCATTATACAGATATTTTAAGAAAGCAAGTAAAATGAAGTTTTTTTTTGAAAATGATGCAAAGCCAAGAAGCAGGCTTGTTTAAGTTCTTCTAAAATTACACAAACCCTGCTTGCATTTTAGGAATTTTCTTGAAACCATGTACTGGATTAATGTCATTTAATGGCTTGCCATCTTCTCTTTACTTACTCATCCTATAAAAAAATAAAAATAAATTATGTGGTAGTGTCTTATCTAATTCTAAAGGACTTTTAATGGTAATTGAATTAGTTTTGTGTATGATATTTGATATAAATTGTACCTTGATGACTAAATTTCTTAATAAAAGATTAAATATGAATCACTGATTACCTAGCAACTGGAGATAAAATTTATTCAATAATTTATAAGAACAGGTATTTATTTGTGCATTTTAATTTTCTTTACTTGTTTATTTTTATGATATTATATTTATATATATATATATATTGATAATTTTTTATGCATGAAAATATTTAAAGGAGTGCATTTTAAAAATATTTCTCTTTAAAAAATTTATTAAAATGATCTCGAAATATTTTTAGTATATTTTTATAATTTTAAAAAATGAAAAAATGTTTTTGCTTTTGCGAAAAAAAAAAAAAAAGCAAACATATCTATATATTATTTTTCTATTTTCCTTCTATTTTTGAACTCAAAGTAAATCAAGCAATGAATGACGAGATTGCAGCACAACAATAATGACAATACATGACCACTTTTGCTGATGACAATGATATGCCAAATGTTATATTTTTATTTTTTTGTGAATTTTTTACTTAGTTTAATTGGATATTTTGTAATTTTAATTGGGTATTTTATTTTTGATTTTTTTATTAGGTTGAAAATTATATATGTAAAATTATAGTTTTAATTGGATATGTCTTACAAATATAAGATTTTTTCTATAATTATGTATATATAGATTTAATTGGACATATCTTGCTTTAATAATTATTATATATATAAAAAATTATTTATAAATAAATTACATTTTTTATATTTTTGCATTTCTTCTATATTTTATTTTTTATATTCATTTTCACGTATTTTATTTTTATATTTTCTGTTTCTATACTATTTAATAGATAACTTATATATATATATATATATATATATATATATATATATATATATATATATATATATATAATTCTTCATGAACTATCACATCATCCTCTTACTTCGCATAATTTTTTTAAGGAAAAATTCGCATATTATGTTTAATAAATTTCAAAATGAAAAAGAGAAAAAAACATTGTAAGGGTATTGTTGTAATTAAATTTCCAAGGGTAGGACCCGAAAATTTCAATTGGTGACATGTCGGCATATCTCGTAATTTTCCCTAAACAAAACCAAAGAGCCAGTAAGCCACAGTTGTAAAGCAACCAAAGCGAAGCGGACGCATTACTGACTGATTACTCATTCTCCTCTGTTTCGTAGTTCATATCATACCCGATCCCATCTCTCATTCGTTATAATCTCTCTTTTTCCACTCTCTCCGATCCTAAAACCACTCCTACAATATAGCAGCAAGCGAAGCAATGGCTACATTCTCTCTCTTACTCTCTCTTCTCTTCTTCATTTCTGCTTCCGCTCATACTCATAGTAAGACTCCATTTCGCTGTTCTTTAACTTCTAGCAACATTTGTTTATTATAGTGAAAAAAAGATTTGAGTCTTTAGTGGGAAATGTGTCTTTCTTTTTTTTTTTTTAAAGATTTGGAATGTATTTATTAGTGGCATTTAGTGCATGATCTGCTTTTAAACTTTGGAAATCTGTCCTTGTTTGCCTACGTGCGTCTCTTTACTATTTTTAGAATGTGGTTGGGTTCTATTCTTGTTTTGTTCATGTTTACTAATTGGTAATTGGAAGTCTTGGCATTGTAGTTCTTAGATCTATGGTTTAGACCCAAGTCTACTGTGATGAAAACACTTCAGTTGTTATTTTTGTTTTTGGGTTTTTTATTTCTCATTCTGGTGCTGAATGCTGATAGATTGGAGGAAAGCAAGAAAAAGTTAAGTTTTTGGATTCGGATTCTTTGATTTCTTGTTGTACAAAAGTCAACTTTGGAGCATCAATTTTTGATTTGCTGACTTAAGACTTCAAATTGGAGACTAAAGAAGAAAGTTGAGTTGGGCATTTATTTCGTCAGGGCATTAGTATTGTTTGCAAAAGGTTAATCTTTTTGATCTTATATTGTTTTAGTTAGTTAAGACAATGATGTTGTTTTGGTTAATGGCAACCTTTATTGTTTTGGCGTACTGACAAGTGACAAATGTAGTCTTGTAATGGGATATATGGGAGGACAGTAGACGGAAGGTTATCCAATAAAATGTCCCTAATGTAATTGTTGGTGATTAGGCTTTTGATCACATTAGGGAAAAAGGAAACTGCCCCAAGTGGGTGAATGATGTAGGGAGAAGAAGGTCTTACATGTTAAAGATGGCAATGTCTTCATCATCAGCCTTTGTCACAAACATGAACTTATTTTAGGAATGGCCTTCTATACAAGGAAAGTTTCTGCCTCTTTAGAATTTATTCTCTTCTTCACCCTCCCAAAATTATATGTATGCCTGTATTAGAGGTTTGGGACGAAGTTGTAATCATGCTTGACAGAATTGTTATTTTGGCTTAAAAGTAATACTATTATTTCAAGAATTCTGATCATAAGCTTTTTTCCGATTTTTCCTTGCTTGAGGATGTCGATCGTAGAGTTCAAATTTAATGTCGTAGAGTTCAAATTTAATGTCGTAGAGTTCAAATTTATTCTCCATGTAAATAATTTGCCTTTGTATGTCATGCCTGATTTTGACAAAAGCCTTCTTTTCCTTTTGCAACTTCCATCCTTGAAGAATTTCTTGATAATTTTGCCTTTAGAAAGCTATAAATGGGATGAAAACAACCAAGACATTGCTTGCTAAGAAATTTGTTGTTTCCTTACACAGGTAATGAGATATGCATCTATGGATATTAGATCTTTTACACACGCGTACACATACACAAAAAAAAAAAAAAAAAAAAAAAGGCCCAGAGTTGTGCAACCCTTATAAAGCATTATGTCTTGTATGTGAAATAATGATCTTGTGAGTTTCAATCTCTGCTGCTTAATCAAGCTTCTTTCTTTACTAATGATGCTTGGGCTCTAAGGTTTTCCTTTAATTATGTGTATTAGATGTCCTAAAAGTAGCAAACAACCCTGCGGATCAACTGGTGGCCGTGCTTACCAGCAATAGGACTGCACAAAAAGGATCATCCCTCTATGACAATCCAGGCCTAGCCTGCATTGCTTTGCAATACATAAAAGCATACCAAGGGGATTGTGCTGCTGTGGGAGGACCTGATGCCAAGAAACCTGCTGAATCCGAATTTGCTGAAACATTTGCTCCTGCTTGTGGTGTCACAATTTCAACTCTCACTCCAATCACTGGTCGTTTACTTGGCTGCCAGTCCAAATATGTGGATCCAAGTGAAGCATTATCAGATATTCTCATGCAGAACAGCAAGAGCTTACAAATTCTCTATGATAAGAATCACACAGAAGTAGGGGCTGCAGTTACTGGTACTGATGGTGGGTCTCCATACTTTTGGTGTGTGTTGTTCAGCAATGGCAAGCGCAACGCTAGCTTTGTTTTAGAGGGAGGTGTGGCTAAGATATCAAGGCCTGGATGTTTTAGTGGTGCTAATGATGAATGCAGTGGTTCTAGTGATTGGCCTCAGCCTTTTGCTCTATGGCACTATGCAAGTGCTGCTTTGTTTGCACTAACCTATGCCTTTGGTTTATAGTTTTCATCTCTTTTCTGAATTTAAAATATTTTCCACTTAATTTTGAAGCCCTTTTGCTCTGTCGTTTAGTTAGCTTGATTTCTGTAATTGTTTGTTATAATTCATTTTCTGTTTCTGTTTTAAAGTGTAAGAGCAAGCAAATACTATGCTATTCATTTTGTTAGTCTTCTTGATTTGCATGATATTCCTTGTTACCTGGATCTGCTCAAAGAGATGCATTCCCGTTGTTCTCTTTTAAGGTGAATCACATAGGAATATCATAATTGTGAGCTTCTTGTGGAGTTCAACCCTTCATTGCTCTTATTTTCTTTAGCTTTCATTTTCTATAGGAAGTATAATTTAGTAGTTTTATTGCACATGAGTTCACAATCAGCTATAAAAAGTGAAAATATATGTAGGGAGGGGAAAGTTATATGGGTGAAAAAAAAAAAAAAAAGGGTTAAAGCCCTGTGCTTACTCCAGCCACATCACTGTCAACTACTTGGTTGAATGAGAGGAACTAAAGCATTTGTTGAATAACTTCTACTAATCTTCTTGAAAGTAGAAAATGGTATCTTGGCATAACATTTACTCACTCTCTCTTTCTGTGTCTAGTGAAGTAGTCACTGATTGAACTTCTAATGATTTCCTGGTGTATCGGAGATAATTTAGAATGTTTCAGGTGCAGCAAATACACCTCCTACGTAGATGCGAATTCACTTTCCTCAATTTCAAGTAAACCCGATAAAAATGTGAGTGCAATTTGTAACTAGATCCTAAAATCATCCCTTACTCCATTTTGGGTTCAAGTTCGTAGCCTTCCCCTGAATCAAATGTCTTCCCTATCAACGGCATTCCATTGGATAGCAAACTTGTCTTCAATTTTAGGTGCTTTAGCATGTGGAGAAACCATTGCTAATGGGACCTTTTTAATAACAGGAAACCAGATCATAATGAATGGTTTCAGTTTAAATATGAATGATTTCCGTTTCTGCTGTGATGCTTAGGAGTGTATCATAAACCGTTTCGAATGTGACGAATTTAAGATGAATTTACCCATTTCCTCCAAGCAAAGTTTTCTATTATATTATATCAACTTCCAACGCAAGAAAAAGATGATCATGATTTGTTTGTTGATAAGGGTACAGATGCAATACCTGTTTCTGCAGTTTCAGTTCATAATTTCTCTGCTAAAGATGTTAATGTGGCACTAATCCAAGGAGCACAGATGTGAAGATACTTCCAGGAACATCATTACTTCTAGTTTTGGTCCCAAAAAAATTTCCGCCAAAAATACCCTCCGTCACTAATTTTATGTTGAGTTCTGTAGCTAGTTCATCAATGGGCCAAAACAACAGAGACCAACTCCCACTCAAAATACCCACATCTCAACACCAAGCCATCACTACAGTCTAAGAACCCCAACCCTTAACAATTTATCTTACTGTAGACCGTCTATGATTTATTATATTTAATTAAGTTGTTTTTTACTGTCTAACATAATATTAAATCGTGGGTTAACAGTCAATGTATCAAACCAGCCAAATGGCTGGCTACAAACTTAAGAAAAGGGAGTCTTAACTTTGCTTTTGCATTCATATATTTTTCTGTTTAATTAATACAGTTTCTTTTCTATTTCAAAAAAAAAAAAACATAATATGAAATCGTTGTTTGTTTTATTTACTATACCAAAAATCCTTCCGTTAAGAAAAAAAAAATTCATTAATCAAAGAGCAAAAATAATAAAGTGTAATATTTTTAAAAAATAAAAATACTTTTACAACTACCACTTTCACTCTCTTTTAAGGATAGAGATAGCCCTTTAAACTTTTTTTTTTTTTCAGTCAATCATCAAATGAACACCAAATTGTCTTAACAATAAAGTACGAATTTCAAAACCTATGTCCAAAAACTAATGAACAAGCTAATGAACTAATTGATGAACCATAAACTGAATAAATCATGACATTAACTAACCATCAGAGTTTGGATAACCAATTATTCTAACTCAATAAAGCCGTTCAGATAACACATAAAATTATAAAATGTTAAAACAATCACATCTGTCGTATAATCAGCTTTGGTTTATGGAAAACCGAGGAAGAAACAAGTGAATGAATTTTTTAATCTTATGACTATTATTTTGATTTCTAAAATCACAAGTTTCAAAATCCAATTAATGAATCTGAAATTGGTTAATTACTATAAACTCTATGTAATTTTTGATAATTATTATATGAGAGTTTTTTTTTTTTCTTTTTAAGATGGAAAGGAAAGTTAAAAAGAGTGATGAAAAGATATGAATAAGTTAATTAATTTTAATTATTTAGAATTTTTTTTTAAAAAAAAGTTAATGAATATAAATTACTTAAAATCTTTTTATTCACCTCTAACCCACAATTTGCAAGTTAAAGAAAATAAATTTTTGAAAATAATAATTTTTTAACTTTTATTTACTCACATTTATATGATAAAAAAACTCAAAAACCTCTATTTGCATTCTACTCTTTTAACTCTCTCAATCTATTTCCATACAATGCTTAAGTTTGCTTTCAATTTTTAATTTCACATAAAATATCCATTAATGATTATTTCTTTCCATTAAAACTTTCATGTGACAAGTACTACTCAGTTTCATCCTAAATTTTTATTTGGTATCTATTCTCTTCCTCTGCTTAAAAATGTCTCTCCGACTTCATTTCCACCGCCATTGTACCTTCTTTACAGCGACCAATATGACTTTTTTTAAAAAAATTATTTTTTCTCAAACTATTTTAAACACCTGTGCTCTAAAAAATTCTCATTACCTCAGCACCATCGAGTCAGAATATATTATTCTTAGGTCAAGCGTTACCAATAAAGACTGGAATTAACTGTTTAGGGAGACAATCAAAGAGACAATTACAGTAAATTTAATATTATCACAATATATATTTTTATCATGGTAAAATTATAATTTATCATAATTTTTATAAAATTTGATTAATTTATAATAAAATAAAAATTTGATAAATATTTTTATCATAATAAATGAATATAAATGAAGTATAATAATAAAAAAAATTTCATCACAATATTTTACCACAAAATCAAGATGCCAATTTTTGTGACATTTATGAAGTTATAAATAATGAGAAATTAATATTGTCATAATAGTATTTTTGTCACTATATTTAATTAATTTATAATCAATATAAAACTATTTTGTCATAATAAATTATTATTTGTTGTGACAAAATAACTTGTCATAATATATAAGAATAAAAAGACACTAAAATTTAGTATGAAAAAACTATTTTCATTAAAATTTTAGCACAAAAAAGTAAAACTATATATCATGAGGAAATACTTTTGGTTTAATAACACTACTATTATCAATATGTTCAATCATTCAGATGTTATCAAAATTATTTTATTACAATAAATAATTTTTTTATTCCAAAATAACTTGTCACAATAAATAAAAAAAATGTATATAGATGCTAAATTTTGATATATCAATTCCATTTTTATAACATTTAATATCTAAATTTAATGACAAATTAACTATATAAAACTACTTTTTATTAACATAAAAATTTATTTGTTCTTAAAAATACAAAATAATATATTAATATCTAAAAAATTTTTAACTATTAAATTAATTTTTTTCTAATTTTGGAACAAATTTATTGATATTCTTACTATTTGATTGTGATGTTTTCGAATTTTTATTAGACTGAAGAATGTAAATTAATGAATACTATATTTCATCTCTAAATTTGTAATTGAATATATTGTAATCATTCTAAGTTTGAATAAAATAACTTAATCTTTCATATTTTAATTTTATTACTTTTTTAATAATTTTACTTTAAATAATAATTATTGATTATGTGGAATTCAAAAAGTACTATAACGAATATATCACAATAAAATTAAATAATTTAAAGTCTATATTATGATAATCAATTAGTTTTTAAAAGGATATGAATAATTGCACTCTAAAATTTTATAGTTAAGTGTGTTGACTATAGATAAATTTAAAGATAAATGATCATTAGGAAATATCTCGATCCTATAAGCAGAGAAATTCAAAAATAGCTAGTATCGTCTTAATGTTAGGGTGACGTATCAACCAATATGAAATCAAGTTGCAAGACATAAGTGTTGTAAAATATTATTTTAAAATGAATATAAATTTTTGTGATAAATTTATTTATTATAAAAAAATTCACTATAAAAAAATTTTATTGTGATAAACATATAGGACACCAAATTTATATACTATTGTAATAAAATATAAATTGTCACAATATACATATTAAACCAAAGCTATTTTGATGAATATAAATGATAAATCAATTTTGTCACAATATACTTGTAGTGACAAATTTAATATATATTATAACAAAATAGTTTGTAATAAAACACTAAATTTATTGTATTTGAACAGTTTGATTTATGGAAGGAAATTCTACTTAGAAACCAAGAAAAAGGCGAAAACTTTTCCACACTACATACAGCAGAGAAAGCAAATTCAAGACGTCAACTTACGACCTGAAGACTTCTAGCTGTTCTCCAATTTCATCCTGCCTTTCCTCAATGAAAAGCCTTGCACTTCAAAACCAGTGCAAGAATCACAAGGATAGCGATGATTCCACCAGATGACCCGCCAACTCTGTGAATCCAATAACGATCAAATCTGGTAAGCCTCTGGTCTAAATACAGTGACAAAGCAATGGTCACAATCAGCACCAAGAGCAGCAGAGGCAACCAAGAAGCCATGTTGATAGGTTGTTCTTCAAGCTCTGAATCTGTATCAGGAAGCCGGTTGATATATAAAGGTGAAATCACAGCTAGTATAGCCAAGCCAATCCCCACAAGCCTCTCGTATGAGGAAAACTTGCTAGTCCTACAAGAATAACAAGGCTTATGATGATTCCATCTGACACTGAATCCAATAAGGATAATCATACCTCGTAAAGCTCCTGTCTATATACGGCGATAAAGCAACAGCCAAGATCAGCAATAGGAGCAGCAAAGGCAACCAAGAAGTGAGGTTGATGGATTGTTCATCATATTCTGAGTCACTTACTGATCTCCGGTTGATATAGAGAGGTGAAATCACCGCTAGAAGCCCCAAGACTACAAACGCAAGTCTTTCACATGAGGAAGACCTGCTAGACTGGCTTCTAGCTATTGGCTCCATTCAGAAAACAGAACTCAGGTATTTCGATGTAGTTCATACGCCCTTAAATTTATTTCTTTCTACTTTCCAATAGTGTTGTTGATTGCTTTGGAAAGTTAAAGAAACTACAAGTGTGAAAGCCAATTTGCAATGCATCAAACCATATCAGATGATTGAGATTATCTTTTCATATTCTCATTCATAGGATTAATAGATGGGTGACTATAAGGATAAACAGGAAGTTAAAACGTGGAGGGTACTTGTACTCGGTCATTAGTTCTTCAGAAGATTCGCTCTCTTTTACCTTTTCTAAGGGAACCCTTCCAGAAGCTGTGAAATTCTGGAATAGAAAATAATAGAGTGGAATCTTGTCTATGAATTTCTTTGGTGATGTAGACCGGATGGATGTGAAGAAGATAATGCAAAAGTATAGACTATTCCCCATCAACTAAAAAACTAAAGGCTATCCTACGCACACAATTGGCCAGAATCTGATGCTTTCAGCCTCGCCAGATTCCTTTTACTTCTTTAACATAATGTTATGCATTCAATATCCAGAAAATTCCGATTAACCACTGAAAGATCTACCACTTGTCAAAATAGAGAGAAAATGGGGCAAACAACACATGCGAAGATCAGAGGATAAACGACATAATATGGTAACCAATTGTAAGAAATGCAATCATCCACACACAATTGTCCATGAAAAGAATATATAATACTAATATCAACAGTACCAAAAAGAATTCTACAATTCAGCAGCTGATGTTCATTATTAGCCGGAAGAAAGACTACCCGGTAATCGAAAATCGCAAAAAATACACGAACTATATGCCCAGAAGACTTATCATGATAATGCCTAATTGGAACCGGTGGAGCTTTGCGACTTGCTTCCATGGAGTCTTCTCATCCATTTCTTCTGTGATGTAGTGAGATTAGTGAACCTTGTATTTGGCGGACAACTTCCTTGAGCAGGTCCTCGTGGTCCGGGAAGTTCAGCAGGAAGTGCAGCAGCTGTGCTAGTAAAGGCATTTAGAACCAAAAATGCAAGGATTGGAGAAAGATCCAATGTCCCTCCTAGTGGGGGGATGATTCCGCGAAATATGTTCAAGTAGGGATCACATAATGTGCTGAATTCAAAACAATGAAATCCACATCAAAGATGCATAAAGACTCCAAATTTCAAAAACAAAAGATGTACTTGAATAATAAATAATTAATCTTTCAAAGTATTACAACCCTTGAATGTTACTTTGAATGCTTCTTATCAAGACCATCAAAACCAGATCAATGCCATGATTAAAAGTCAAAGTTTTGATTAATTTATATAATCCTACTCTCAAATCACAGGATTATGTAAGGATGTGCACCTGAGAGGACTAACAATGGCAGGAGGGGAGTTAGGGAACCAGGTCAAAACAAGCCTTACAATCAACAACGTATTGTAAATGTTAAGAAAATTAAGAATGCCATTAGCTACCACAATCCCTGCCACTGAATCTCCCGGCAAGACAGCAGCAAAGCTGTGATTCGACATAGAGTTCCAATTCTCCCTGCATTGAATCTGAAGTAAACATTCCATCAACACTACTACACCACATCGAAAATGAAAAAAAAAAAAAAAAAGGCATGAAACATACAATAACTGAAGAATTACGCAAGTAGAGAAAGTTAGTTGCCTGGTGGTGGAGATGGGTAGCGCTGAAATGGGAAGAGAAATAGAGAATCTTCTTGAGAATGAGATTTTGAGAGGCGAACAAGTGAAGGAACCTCAACCATTTATCTGCTGTTGAAGTGAGTGAGGCGTGAAGGTCACGTATCATAGTACTTGGAGATATGGGGTTCTGCTTTTGTGGTCTGAAAAATGGGTTCTGAGCGATCCATGAAGAAAGCAAGACGCAGTTTGGTATGAACGTTGGAGCTGTGGCGCCCTTTGAGTTGTCTGTGGATGCCTCGCTTGAAGAAGCCATTCTTGTATGGTGAAGACGGAGAGAGTAGAAAATGCAGTGTACAGTGGTAAAGTAACAGTACTAGTAGAAGAAGATAACGGATGGGAATTTATCCAGAAGTCTTGCATCTTCCACGTGGTATGCTTTTGTTTGCTCCCTTTGCCGCTGCCAAAACGCACAGTTTTGGGGGGCTGCAGTTTTGTTATTTAAACAGTGTTAGAGATCCAGCTTCGTTTGGGAGGGTCTCATGGACTGGGCCGTGTAGGCCCAGCTATTTTAAACAACAAATGGAGCAATTACCACCACATGGCGCTAGCCTCCAGCAAAAGGATATTGTGGGTCCGACATGTGACGCAGCACTTTCACGAGTTTAAAGAGCTCAACCCATGCCTCTACTTCTACCCACTAGTCTTCTTCATCTTCCTCCCTATTAAAAATCCTCTCCAAATGTTGAAGAAAACTCTCTCTTTTGTGCAATGACGACCGACCTCTTCCGCCTCTCCATCTCCCTTCGCCCGAAATCTAACATTGTCTACACCACAGGACGACGTTTCGACTCCTTTGATTTCCATTCCAACCTTCCGAAACGTCGCCGTTCGGTACTTCCTAGCTGACACTCTATTCGTTTTTTAACCGTCTCCAGCTCCCTCGACATTAAATCTGAGTTGCAACATGCACCGTTTCACCGTCCTAAAGACTCGCCGATTGTGCTCGACGTCGCCGGAATGATGTGCGGCGAGTGCGTGTCACGTGTCAAGTCGTTGCTCTCCGCGGACGACTGCATCGACTCGGTCGTGGTTAATATGGTGACTGAGACTGCCGCGATAAAGCTAAAACCGGAAGCGGTAGAGAGCGGGATCTTGGGGGATCATATCGCGGAGAGTCTTGCTCGTAGACTGACGGATTGCGGATTCGAGGCGAAGATTAGGGGTTAAGGAACTGGAGTGTCGGAGAATGTGAGGAAATGGCAGGAGACGGCGAAAAAGAAAGAAGAATTGATGGTGAAGAGCAGGAATCGTGTGGCGTTTGCTGGGACATTGGTGGCTTTGTGTTGTGGCTCCCACGTTTCGCATATTTTGCACTCTCTTGGCATCCATGTTGCTCATGGTATGAAAAAGTACTAATATCATTTAACAAAAAACATTTTTTAATTGATTGTTTGTCGTTTTGGTGTACGGTCATTTTGGGAGGTTCTGCATAACTCGTATGTGAAGGGTGGGTTGGCGTTGGCAGCTCTGTTAGGACCAGGAAGAGGTTGGTTGATACCAGTAAATCTGCAATTATTTGAGCAATGAAGGATTCTTATGTCTGAATTATGATGTACTCGTGTTTGCTTATCAAATATGTGGCTAATATTGTTGTACTTTACTTAATTTTGATTGTTGTGTTAAGAAGTTGTTAATTGGCTTTGGTACTTGCATTTTTGAATTTCTCTGTCTAGATGTTTAGTCATGCGTTACTAAGATTATGTGGTTGGCTGAATAGGTTTTGTTCTTTTCTTTAAGCTCAAAATGACACTCTTATGCAGAATTGCTTTTTGATGGTATAAAAGCCTTCAAGAATGGATCTCCAAATATGAATTCTCTTGTGGGATTTAGATCAGTTGCTGCATTTGCAATCAGTGCGGTTAGATCCTTGCCTAATTCTGGGATATATCACTTTGCTCAAACTGCATTGTAGTTTCATTTTGCTAAGTTTGTATGGTATTGAGTTCTTCTATTTTGCAGAAATAATAACACTGAGCTCAAATGGGAAGCATCTTTCTTTGATGAACCAGTGACGTACTTCATTTCATTCTTCATATTTTTTCTTGTCAAAGTTTGTAGTTTGTTCTTTGCATGCTTATATTAAAATTTTGTTGATTTTGCAAACATTCTCTGGGCATACTGTCCAACATGGCTAAAGCACGTTTTCCAGTCATTCAGACACCTCCTGACAGCTATAACTTTTCTTATCATAGCAACTGATATGTCCTTTATTTGCGTGTCAACTATTTTTCTGTTATATCAAAACCTGAAAATGTAGTTTAATCTTTTTGGCTTTATAAATTTCTCATAGATGGTTCTTGTTTTTTAGTGTGCAGGTCATGCTTCTTGGTTTCATTCTGCTAGGACGTTCTCTTGAAGAAAAGGCAAGGATCAGGGCATCAAGTGATATGAATGAGCTTCTGGTAAGTCAGAATTGGTATCATGTCTTTTATCCAAGCGAGTTTGTGGGATCCTTACTTGTCCATGCTCTTTAAAGTCTGACTCAGTTGACTATAGTACATGGCTTATGTATTAGCTTTTGTTGCGGACAAAATTATTACAAGTTCTTCATGCTAGGAAAATTTGGACCTTCTTTGATCTTCTATTGCGGCCTTTTTTTGCAATCATGTTATGTTGCTTATTATTTATTGCTATGAACGTTCGTGTTTAAACATTGCATTAATAATTTGATATGCTTTTGAAGCAACAAAGCATGACATTTTTTTCAATTAGACAGACCGTTATGGCTATGTATTTCGTATTTGTCCTCTCTTCTTTTATTGTTTGTGACCAAAATGAGTTAACCATTGACTTTTTTATCATCCATAAGATACAGGAGTCTTGATCTTAATTTGTGCAGAATATATAATTTTCTATCATGTGTTTCTTATATGCGTGCATGGTGGGGTTTGGGTGTGGAAAAGTAATAACCACCTGTCTGATTACACTGATCTGGGTGTTTTGCAGTCACTAGTATCCACTCTGTCACGTCTTGTTATTACTTCATCAGATAGCAACTCCCCTGCTGATACTGTTCTTTGCTCTGATGCAATTTGTGTCAAAGTTCCAACTGATGATGTTCGAGTTGGAGACACGATACTGGTTTTGCCTGGAGAAACTATTCCCATCGATGTAAGCATTTTAAACTGTTTCGTTAGGTTTTACATGATATTGAAGTTTGTTTGTCATATTTTAGCATTGGATTTATATGACAATACATTTTCATTGAAGCCTATAACTATATAAATTGCATAAATGTGTTTATCATAAGCAGGCTTCTTTTAACTGCTCTAAAAGAACTGCATCTGTACGTTTGTATAAGATATATTTTCTAATCATATCTAGTATCTACTGTGTGTTTGTTCATTAAACGTTATAAACTATAACTTTTGATGCATACATACAAGTAAAATAGAATTTAAGAATTATTTTAATTTAAATTTTATGAAATTCATATTTTTATTGTTAATTTGCTAATTATGACTAGGAATATTTAATAGTTACTTTACTATCTTATTTAGTAATTGTTTATAATTCTACTAATTAGGATTTCTAACCCTAGTAGGTGGAGGATTACTTACAACTCTTTAAATACCTATGTAAGTAATTATTTACCTAGGTTATTGATAATGAATTTTGAGTGCTTGATTTGAAAGGTCTGCATCAGTTTTTTATTTCCCTTTTTGCATGTGAATTCTTTGGTCTTATAGTCTTTTACTCAATCCGTGGCCATCAATTTCCATCATTTTTCTGTCCCACCTTATGAGTTTGCTTCTTCATTGTTTCTTTTTTTGAAATCCTACACTGTAGCTGTGCTGTTTATGTGCACTTTTCATTGAGATGGAAAGAGCCTTGTGGATTCAAATTCAAAAATTACTAGCAGAAATTAATGTGTTCAAGATATAATTGGATGAAATGCTTGATTTTAGAGATGGATATGATGGTCTAGAAAGAGTCTCCCCTTCTTTGTTATTTGAATTTTTAACAATCAATTATCTTTTATATTGGTCGTAAATCCGCATGTTATGAGAGATGATTATATGATAAATTTTCAATAAATTTAATATTTATTTTTATTAAATAATTATATAATTAATTAAATGATTAATTATTATTTTATTAAAAAATTATCGTCAAGTCAATAAAATAATAAAATAAATGTCTTAAAATTTGTAATTATATATAGATATAGTTATAATAAAAGATTGTTTATTATTTCATACTTTTAATCTTATGTAACACAATTTCAAGAAAAAATTTATTAAATTTAAATGAAGTAATTCATTATAATCAATCAAATAAATAATATTAAGTATTTTGTAATAAAAAATAAAAAGATAATTATAAATTATATATACATATGTGAGATAATTATAATAAAATATTAGTTATTGATTCATATCTTTAAGATAATTATAATAAAATATTGTTTATTGATTCATATCTTTAAGATAATTATTATAAAAGATTGTTTATTAATTCATATTTTTAATCTTGTATAGCATAGTTTTAAGAGAAAATATTTTAAATTTGAACAAAATAATTACTAACAATTTATTACACTATCGCTAACTTTTATATACTCAGAATTTTGAACAATCAATAAAATTAATTTAAATCTTAGATTCTTACTTAAAATTGTTAATTTTAGTTTTTTCTAACTTCCTATTTAGAAGTTATTTAGAATTTTTACTTTTTAAAATTTTCTAATTTCCTATTCAAAAATCTTTTGTTATATGATTTAGTTTTCTATTTAGAATTTTTAATTTCCTATTTAGAAGGTCTTTTTTTATATGGCAATCAATTTTTCTAATTTTCTATTTAGAATTTTTTTTTATATGAAAATTTTTTTAACGTAATATAAAATAACAACACATGGCTATGTTATATAGAATTATTTGGACAAATGACAAGACACATGGCTATGTTGTATGGAATTATTTGGACAAATGACAAACAATTATTTAAAATTAATTCTGAGATTGGAATTAATAATACATATTGATTTTAAAGAGAAACAATTAAAGGCATGGTGGAATCAATGTGTTTGAACTCATTGACAAAATACTTTTATTGAACCCCAATTTGGCTACGGTAATATGGCTTATAAAAAGAGGTCATCATATTTCAACAAATAAGCCTATTGAAAATCAAAGAAAAAAACCTATTGAAGAAACTTTGGAGGAGATGAAAGCAACTCTAAAAGAACTCAAAGTTGCTCTTGCAGGTAGAAGTGACTCAAAATATTGCAAGGGAAGAATCAAATGTTTTGACTATTGGGACATCAAATGATTCTGTTGAAATTCAAGATGACAAGGATGAGGATGAAAAATTTGAGCAACTTGCTTTAAAGGAAGAAGATAAAGAGACCAAAGAAGAGATAATGGAGAATGTAAATTCAACTAATTTGTTTGTTCATGGCGAATTTGAGAGCGTCCCAACATGCAGGCTATGATTGATTGTTGATAACTTGGTGATAAGCATGACATTCATAGTTGCATTTTGTTGCAGCCTTCCAAGAATATGAACTCAGAACTAACCACAGCATAATCCTTAAACAGAAGATTGTAACACAAAAGCTACTGAACTCACAACTTAATAACAATAAACGAGCCGGAAAGGTGACATATTCAAAATTGATAGCAATAAAAGCTTGTAATTCCTAACTTTCATCCTCAAAACAGTGGTATTGTGTCTACTACTGGTGAAATTAATGACATGAACTGCATCCTGTAGACAAGAAAGCATAGGTAGCTCTCCTTTTTTAATGATTCTAGTGGAGCAGTGACTTCTTCAAATGCATTAATAAGCAATGAAATTCCCTTTCTTAAATCAGTGTGATATGTGCATTGGCTATGGCCCTGTCTACATTGCAAAGTAATACTGTTGCAGGAACTGAGCTAGCTTGCAGGCACCAATGAGCTGTTGTGCGGTGTGTTAGTTCCTTCTGATTTGGTTGGCTAACCAATTGAGACAGCCAGCAAAGCAAAACTTGGTGTGGGGTTGTGCTACATGCTGAATGCAGACTTTCGTTGAGCACCTTGTGTGTATTTTCAGAACTAAGCTAAATTCACCATCTTCATACATATTCCCAACTCTCTATACAAAAATCCATTTGATTCAGTCCCTCAGAAGCCAAAGAAATGTAGAAAAAGATTCAAATGTACTCAATAGTCACTTTTTCCAAGATTGGGAGCCTCGATTTTCAAATTTACTTGAAGTTTATTTGGGCCTTCACTCAGAGAGTGTTTTGCAGTAACATGTAAAATAGATGAGAATATGCAAGTCTATCATTTCTAACCCTCTGTTTTATCATTATTTGACAGAGCACAGAGAAAACTAAAGTGAAACCCTCACCTACTCTTCCTCTCTCTGTTCCTCAAAAACCCTTCCCTTCTCCTTTTCTTATTCTTTTTGTTCTTTTGTTTTTTTTTTTTTTTGGTTAGACGCGTATTTGGTATGCATATGATGAAGAGAGAGGGAGTTAGTGGCCAGGTGGATCCTATGTGGCTGTCTAGTCATGATTCCAACTACTATTTCATGAGGTAGATGACTGGATCGATTTTAGTGTTACTAAGTTATGAGTTTAATTATTTTTGCGTTACAATTTTTCATCTAGGGATTACGCTGTAGTTTAGTTGTGATTTCAGTGACAATAGATGAAACTAATCCCAAAGCTACATATTCTTCAACTTCAATTATTGATCCTTTGACACTATAAATCTAGATTTTAAGTTTTTTTTTCCAAACAAAGGAGAATGTTGCATGCAAGAAAAGTAGAATTTAAGGTTTAATTATGGAATCCATATTTTTATTGTTATTTTTCTTAATTAGGAAGACTAGGTGTTTAGTATTAATTAGGAATTTATTATGATTAGGAATATTTAAAAGTTTTATATATTTTTCTATGGAAACAAAGAAGCCTTCTGATACTTTTTGCTGACTTGTGAGCCACAGGGTAGAGTTCTTGCTGGAAAAAGTGTTGTGGATGAATCCATGCTCACAGAGGAATCAATGCCTGTGTTTAAGGAAGAAGGCCTCAAAGTCTCTGCTGGAACTATAAATTGGGTATAGTAAGTGTTGTGGATGAATCCATGCTCACAGAGGAATCAATGCCTGTGTTTAAGGAAGAAGGCCTCAAAGTCTCTGCTGGAACTATAAATTGGGTATAGTTGGACTTTAAATTGCAAGGAGATTTTGATATATATATATATATATATATATATATATATATCACGTGGGAGACTGAAGGAAGATTTAGCGTGGCATCAATGCTATCAGTTTATGTTGATAGTTGTAGGCTAAATTCCTTAAGTCATTCAAGAGATAACAGATCCTTTTGATGTTAAATTTTCTGCAGTTTTATTCTTAGTGTCTGGTTATTTTATGTTTTTAATAGTAGGTAATTGTCAAAAAACCATTGCATGATGGTCCCTTAAGGATTGAGGCTTCCTCTACTGGCTCCAACTCAACAATATCTCGGATTGTTCGCATGGTTAGTTCACCATTGCCCTTGTCTAATGGGTTTGCAGCATTAGCTTACTATAATTATTTGTACAAATCCAAAATTCTACACTGCTTTTGACTTTTTTTGAGAAAAGTGACTTTAATTGAGTGTTTCTCAATGGATTATAAGCTTGCAATTCTGAGTTCAAATACAAGCTAATTTTTTAACAGTTTTTACCACATCATAGCTTTATGGTGTAATTTTCAGGTTGAGGATGCCCAAGGCCATGAAGCACCCATACAAAGACTTGCTGATTCAATAGCTGGGCCATTTGTATACAGTGTAATGACCATCTCAGCAGCAACTTTCGCTTTTTGGTAGGGTTTGTTTCTTTTCCTGTGTCATGATTTGATTGAGCCTCATATTGAAGGTCCTTAAAGGAATATAGAAGAAATGAAAATGGTGTCTATTTGATTTTTTAAAATACCCATGAACATCATAAGTTCATATGGAGATCTGTAGTAGCAGCAACTTCTTAAGATCTAAGATCATGTACCTTTCTGGATAATGGTTAAATGGTGTCAATAACATCTATCAAAGTCAATGATGTGATAAAAGAGGGACTTCATCTGATGTTTTTTTTTTTTAAATTTTATTTTTACGTGGTGATACCATGTCCTTTTTATTTGGGGCTTGACTGCTAGATGACTCTTTTAGCTGCCTGTATATCTGTTTCCTAATTTGTGGTCTTCAAATTTTTGCATACATATAAAGTATTCTCTTTATTAGTTTCTCTTTCTTGGTGCTGGGCTTCAATTTGAAGCCAATGATTTGTTTTACTACTTTCTGGAAGTAGTTAAATTACATTCCTTTGAACTCTTTCTTGGTATCTGAATTTTGACTTGATGCTTTCTTAGGAGCTGTTTGCTATAATTTCTGTTTTTCAAATTCAAAATGTTTATTTTTAGAAAATAAGCTGAGAAAACTAGAAAAACCGCTTTTTTATGGTTTTTCTGAGTTGTGAAAACCTGTTTTTCTGTCTTAAGAAATAAAATAAATATTTCATTAATATATTTTGTTTTGAAAACTGAACAACAAAAACCAAAAACCAGACAAAAAATTAATACCAAACAGCCTCTTAGTATACTTTATATTTTCTTGGTTGACTACTATTATTATTTTCTTGTTAAATACCTGTTTTCAGTTCTAACATCTGTTAGTTTATAGTTTCTTCTTGCTTCTCATGGTCTATTCAGGTACTACATTGGGTCACATGTTTTTCCAGATGTTTTGCTTAATGATATATGGCTGGACCAAATGGAGATGCTTTGCTTTTGAGCTTGAAACTTTCTGTGGATGTTCTGGTGAGTGGTTTTTTTAGCTGATTGCAATGCATTCTTCAACTTAATAATGATGAACTATTTAACAGAGTTTCAGAAGTTTTTTTTCTTGTCAACGTCCATGAATAAATAGAAATGCTTAGACTATTTTGGTGGATAATTGGTTATTGAAATGAGGTCCAAAGGTTGTCTCTATTAATTCAGTTTCTTTAAGCTAGAAATTAATGCAGTTTCTGATCCATGGCTGGTGTACTAGTTCACATGCATGAAGTTGTGTATTGATTCACAACCAATAAGTAAGAGCTTTTTTTTCAATCTCTTAGGCAATATCTAACATAAGCAATATAGAAATCTAGGTGAAGCTTCTGCTGCGAATGGTGTGCTGCTGTACTTAGTATTTCTTGCATCTGGACAAACTTTTTGGGGCAGGGTTTAGAATATCAAATTAGGTGTTAATTGAAAATATCCGGAGATTTAAAGTTATTGGAAATGGTAGGAAGACGCCAAAGAATGGAACAAGGATGCAAAAAATAGGCATATGATTTTTGTAAAGGATCCTTGATATAATAGTGTGAAGAAGGTAAGAAGATCCTGTATATGATTTTTACATGCCTCTAGCTTGTAACATTCAATTGTCTTTATCCAGGTAGTTTCCTGCCCCTGTGCACTGGGCCTTGCCACACCTACTGCTATTCTAGTAGGAACTTCTCTCGGTATAGTGTCTTAACTTTGTTTATTATATTCATTTCAGTGCTCTTCACAAATATAAGTTTTGTTAGACTGCAATTAACAGCATATTTCATCTTGAGTATTCGGGGAATAATGGTCTTTGTCAGAGTGATTCATAAGAGCCTTTTTCATGGATATTGAAACTATCATTTGGAAATCATGATCTCCTCTCTTTTTTTTTTTTTTTTACTTGGTTGCCTGCTTGCCTATGGACTACTTTCTTTTTCTTGCTCTTTCTGATTTTTTTATTGTTGACGAATACTTAACATCAATACCATTATGATGTTGGGTCTAATTGGCAACAGTGCTCTATATGGTATTCAGAGCATTTAAAAATTGCCTTCAATGTGGATTTGGGATGTTATGAAATTTTTAGAACATCTGAAAAACAGTTTCTAACTGCCTTTTTTAAAAGCATCTTAGAGGATGTTTTTTCCAAAATGCAATTTAAGAGACAATGCCAAACAGGCTCTTAGTGAGTGCCCCAAATTGAGGCATAAGGCTTGTAGCATTCAATATGCATGTAAATGTGAAATTTCTTGTTAAAAGAATAAAAAAATTTTGTTAATTTTTCTAACATAGCCACAACCCCATCTTCTTATTTTATACTTGATGTGTACTGTTCTTTTTAGGAGTCCTGAATTTCTTTTTTTTTTTTTTTGGAAGACTACAGGAGCTAAGCAAGGACTTCTTATAAGAGGAGGATATGTATTGGAACAATTGGCAAGGATTAATTACATTGCTTTAGACAAAGTAGTTATTCATTTTTTTTTTTAATTATACTCTCTGTTGCACACACAAGAACATACGCATGCATTCTTTCACTTGCAGTTGAGGTTGAAATTTAAGAAAACTATTTTATTGCTTGATGCATTGAAGTCTTGATCATTGTGAACTTGCATGCCATTTGTTCTCCTTTTTTCAACCATCAGACTGGTACCCTCGCTGAAGGAAAACCTGTTGTTTCTGCTGTGGCTTCAGTTGCTTACACAGACTCAGGAATTCTTAAAATTGCCGCTGCAGTAGAGCAAACAGCAGTGCATCCAATTGCAAAAGCTATTGCGAGTAAAGCAGAATCATTGAAATTAACCATCCCAGCAACGAGAGGACAATTGACAGAACCAGGTTTTGGAACCTTAGCCAAAGTAGATGGACGTTTGGTTGCAGTTGGTACTCTAGATTGGGTTCATGAACGGTTCCAGAGAAAGACAAACCTGTACGATCTAAGGAATCGGGAAACTGCTGTAACATTTCACTTATCAAAAGAGATTTTATCGTCAAACTATTCAAAAAAAGTTGTCTATGTTGGACATGAAGGGGAAGGCATTATAGGTGCCATTGCAATATCCAACAGTTTGCGCCATGATGCTGAATCAACTGTAAGTAGGTAATCTTCTATTAATGATAATATGTGATTTTAAGAAGTTTTTACATGGGGTTGTTTTGAATGTGCCATTATGCATTTTGATTGGATTGGTGGACTCCAACAGAAGGGTATCAGTTCAGTACTTGTATGAGGAGACAGGGAAGAGGCAGTTGCAAACATCGCAAGGAAAGTTGGAATAGGCAGTGAATTTATCAATGCATCCTTGACTCCACAAAAAAAATCTGGTGTCATATCAACTCTTCAAGCTGCAGGACATCGTGTTGCAATGGTAACCATTATTTATCAGATCTGCATTTCCTCTAAAATTTTACTTCAACTTGGACAAAGTTGCATGATCGCATCCATCTGGACATGGTAGAAACTTTCTTATTTTTTATCATATATTGCTGGAGTTACTTGAGTTATAATCATGTTTAGATGAGATTTGCTTTTGCAACTTGGCTACTACAAATACATGATGATGGGGTGACATATCCATCTGCTATAGCCTTGTGGAAATGATATTAAGTTGACGTGCTATTTTCCTCAAGGTAGGTGATGGGATAAATGATGCACATTCTTTGGCTGTTGCTGATGTCGGCATTGCCCTGCAGAATGAAGCTCAAGAAAATGCTGCATCTGATGTAGCATCTGTTATGCTACTTGGCAACAAACTTTCACAGGTATGATTTCCATTTGTAGTATCTGTCCCTTTTTTCCCTTCTTTTTATGGGACGAATCATCTCTTTTCACCTGTTTGATACATCTCTTGTTCCCCGGTATATTTGTGCCAAAAAACTTGCAAGAAGATTGAGATTTAAAATGAAAATTACGCTTTTATTGTTTTCTGGTATGGATATTCTACATCTATAAGATCCATTTCTTTGGTATGAGACAGAGCTTAAAGTCCAAACTGCTCAAATACTCCCAGGCCAAAAGATACTCATGTAGTCTTTCAGAATAGCTTACAAATTAGAAAATTGAAGGAGTCTCTAATGATGATATTTCAAGCTCTAAGGATCTATACATGGCAGGTTGTAGATGCCTTGGATCTTGCACAGGCAATGATGGCCAAAGTGTACCAAAACTTATCATCGGCTATTGCATATAATATTGTTGCCATTCCAATTGCTGCTGGAGTACTGCTTCCCCCATATGATTTTGCCATTACTCCATCACTTTCAGGTGAGAATTTATTTCATTGCATTATTGAAGATTTTCTTGAGTGGAAAGAAAGGCCATGCCATTCTTACGATAATGCAGTGGCTAGAACACCCAAGAATTAGGCTCGTAGCTAAAGCCATTTCATGGGACCTACTAGTAGATATTGTTTCCTTGGTTTTGAAGGAGCAGGCTTTCATTACCGGCATGTGGTTTGACAGGTGGGCTGATGGCTTTGAGCTCAATATTTGTTGTCACCAACTCCTTGCTTCTACAGCTCCATGTACCTGAGAGGAGATGATAAGAGCTACCATGTTCATATACCATCCATATATATATATATATATATAGATTAGCTCCAAATCTAAAATTCTCCTGGGGTTTGAAATAAGAAAAAGAAAGAGGGTGACAATTACCATGATGCATGTAAATTGTGATGTTTCCATGGTTATCCTGTTGGCATAAACAAATTTTTACATCTTAAACATAAATACTTTTTGGTACATCAGAATTATATCAGGAGGAGAGGAGCTGCCACTGCAATTCTGTAACTATGATATATTTCATTACAAGACAGACACTTATAGCGTAAAACCCATTTTCAACTGAAACCGTGTTTAAATCTAACAAGAATAAGCAATGTCCAAGCAATCTATGAATGCTGTATAATTATTACGTGCCGAGTAACACATGAGGAACCATAATCCTCGTGATCTGTTGGCAAAGGGGGCACTGAGTTTTCTCAGCTCATGCAGGAGATCCAACTACAGGGAGTACAAAGGGTGAAAGCTCAAGAATCAGAGATTGTAAAGGGGCATGTCCTTTCCTACCGCCATGAAAGCAATGGGGTAGAAGATAAGAAACATGTCCTTGGCGGGCCACGCTTCGAGCAGGTTGTTTCTTGTTCGTCCGTTTACATTATTAAACTCAAATGAAAGATCCAGTAATCGAGTGAAAAAACAGATAACAGATCTAGTTTGCGGACGAATGCTAAATGTTTGCCACCCCTAATACTGCACAAGTCCATGTCAGCAAGTTCCCGTTTCGGCCTCGAGACGCTAGTTTAAGTTCTTAGCAACACTTAAACACTAACGCACTTCATAAATTAACTGAGAAGTTTAGTTTCTTTCGTAAAAGGCATCCTTGAACTGCTCAATGAAAATAACTGCCATTGAAAGAATAACCCACAATACCCATTTTCAATTGGAAATTCAGTATAATATTTATTTACATTGGAAAATAATATTTCCTCCATTTTAAAAAAGTTATTCAATATTTTTTTAGAATGTTTTAAAATGCATATCCATTTTTATTAAATTAGGAATATTACAAGTAATTTTCATAATTGATCTTCATTAATTACTAAACTAGAACAGTATTTTTAATTTCATAATAATTGACATGTATTTTAAGACATTTCAAAAAAATATAATAAACAATCTTTTTGAGATAAAGAAAATATATAAATAATAAATTGATAAAATATTAAATATTTTCAAGTATTATCAGATATCTTAAATTGGGCTATCAGTGGAAGCAAAACGATGGGCCCATAAAACCTTAAATGTACACATTAAATGGGCACGTGATAGCGAACAAATGTTGTTATGGAACAACGCTTTACGTGTGAATATTGGGTCCAACCTACTCCGTTCATATTTACTGCTCCTCCATTATAAAAATATATAAATAAATAAATAATCCATCTTGGCAATATATGGCCCACCTATCTTGTTGTAATGCTCCAATTGCGCAGGGGGTGGGCCTCACTGCTCTTTTGGGCTCTGAGATGAATACAGCCCCTTCTAAATAGGAAGAGGCGCGATTATTTATATTTTAGTTGGGCTTATTTCGTGTTGTGTTGAATGTTTTTTTTAATATGACACTAAATTTGTGTATAATGTGCAAATTTTTTGAAAAAAATTATGATATCTCGCGTCTGAATAGTATCGTGTCTATGCAATATAAATTTAAAATGTAAACAAAACAAGGGTACTGTGGCTGTTTAAATTAATGGCAATCGAATTAGGCAAAATATATGTTAGAAAAATATGCAATTCTGACGCCCACAAACCCTAGTAAGTTGCTCGGGCGCATCACATGATTTTCTGGCATATTGCTCTGCATGGCAAGTATTCTTATACCCAAAAGGATCATTGTTATTTCCCAGCTAATGTAGTTGTCCGATGGACATTGTTTATGATCACCTTCATCTTCATCTTTGCCAAATCACTGGAGATTGCAGATCTGCATCCCTCTTCAAACAGCTCCTGCAGTTTTGAATTTCAGAAACTTTTATTTATTTTGTATCATATTCTAGATTTTAGGCTTACGAATTCCATTTACAAATGCTTTGCTTTGGTCTTTACACATATATGGTATGATAGGAAACTGACAGGCACAATATTTCCATGAAATATGCTTTGCAATGCACCTACTTCTCATTTTATATATATATAAAGAAATCATATTGAAATCTTCAGAATGAAAAAATAATATATAATTATATTAAGCAAAATTTCATTTAAATTCCATATTATGTACCCTAAAAATGTCATCATAGTTTATGCATCACTTCACTATCCATGATCCACTTATTCATTGCAAATATGTCTCATCACCCCAAATTAGTGTACTTCCACATCAATTTAGTAAAATTTTAGGGAAAAAATTCTAGATAGAAACTCCAAAAATTGGATCTACATGATGAAATAGTTGAGCAATCAAAGTTAACTAATTAAAAAATAATAAATTTTTTAATCACTTAAATTATTATTATTATTATCATTATTATGAGACGGTTAAAGTTAACTAATTAAAAGATTATTATTATCATTATTATTATTATTATTTAAATTATCATTATTATTATTATTATCATTATCAAGAATATATATATATATATATATATAATACAAAACATATTAAAATTTTGATTATAAAAATTATTAAAATAAATATAATATAAAAATAATATTTTAAATATCATGAGTGCATATTATACATATCAGATTACATCAACTAGTACTTCAAAAAGAACAAATAATAGATGATATAAAAATTAAAATTAGAATTATATTTTATAGAATTTTAAATTATTATCTATTTGATATTATTAACATACAAAATTATGAACACTCTATATCATAATAACATTAGAGGAGTGACAATGTAGTGATATATCAGCGCTTGTAATTGTTGGTAATGATGCTATGATTGTTAGACAAAATTAACAAATTTTTTAATCGAAGAAAATATCTCAATGCAAAACCAAATGAAAATAAAAAATACAGAATCAGATAGTACTAATATTTTTCATCTTTATCACATAATGAAATTGTTTAACAAAATAAAATTATGTGTAAATGAGGTTTAGGCAGAGGTGGGCCACGCAGAAAGAGAGTTGTTTCTTTAAGAGGAACATCCTCTAATCCAGGAAACCATTACCATTATTATTATGATCATTTCGTTATTAATCCAACACCCTACTAAACAAATTTATTAATAATTTTAAATAAACAAAACCAAAACTATGATGAATAAATATAGTATGCACTTTTGCTTTGGGCAGAGGATCAACACGAAGGAGATCAAAGAACAGGTCAAACGGACCTTTTCTTCTTTTTTTTTACTGAGAACGACGTTAACGGCGTGAAGATGCCGCCGTTAAGAGGGACCCGGGACAATAATCACAGCCTACTCTGTGTCCGGAAGCAGAATGGACGAGACAAGTGACCTTCCCGAGAGAGAGAGAGAGAGAGAGAGAGAGAGGAGGTGAAACTTTCCTTTCTCTCTTATTTGACGTGGAAGTGAAAATCAGAGGACTACAAATTGGCGCTGTGACGGTGGGACCCTTTCCTCCCCACTCCTTTTCGCTTGCAGTTTTTTTTTTTTTTTTTGCATAGGTATCATTCTGTCTTTTGCTTCCCCATTTACCAATGCCAACCCATGCTTCCAATTATTACTTTCCTTTCCCTTGTTTTACTCCCCCCCCAAACGGCCCCTCATGCTTCTATGTCTTTTCCTATATTATTATTACTTTATTATATACACTAATCCCCGTAATGATCTAACTAATCACCCATAATCATCACACTTTTTTCAAATATCATGCAAAATTCGAGTCATATCTTAGTAGTTATCTCCAATAAAAATCCATCAGACGTCACCTTGTGTTTGGAGGTAATACGAGAAAATGTAAAATAAGAGTGGAAAATAAATTAAAAAAATTTATTTTTTTATTTAAAAAATGAAGAAAAATAAATGAGAAAAATAAATATTATTTTATTTTTTATTTTTTCTTTAAATTGCAGATAAAATATGAAATATGGAAAGAATTTTTATAAAATTACAATTTTACCCATTTTTTTAATTCTCTCTAATTTGTTTTCTTATAAAAGGTAAAATATGAAATAATATTCTTATTTCCTTTCATATTTTGTTTTTTAAACTAAAAAATAAAATTATTTTTGTCTTTATTATCTCTTCTTTCAATATAATTTTTCAAATACAGCGGCAATGTATATGTAGTTTAAAAAAAATATTACTAGTACAGTTAATTTTTTCTTTCAATTTTATTAATCATAAAAAGCTAACTGTATAATGGTGAAATGGATGATACCAAGCGAAGAATGAAAACGTACTTCCACTGATTAGGTCAATTAATATATCAATTTTTTTTTTAGTGTTAAGTTTAATTATTTATAATTTTCCCCCCAAAGTTGTCTTTCATAATTCATTGGAATGTTGTTAATCACGACATGTGATTAATCAGTACCTTAATTTTAGATGAATTACAATTTTATTTTAATAGAAAATGTATACACTTGATATCTTTTTCATGACAAAGAAAAAAATAAATTTCTCAAATAATTGGATTCAAATGTGATTTAGAGGAATTATAGCAAACTCATTTTAAATTTAAATATATTTTCCCAAATAAAAAATTATAAATAATTTAAGTGCAAGTAGCCTTCTCATTTATTTTCTAGATCCCAAAGAGCAAGGTTTTGCAAATAAGTCCCTTCCTCATCCATGATTATGATAGGATAGAGATAAATATAACTTTATGCTTGCATATGTTGGTTTTCGAATTGTTTCGAAATTTAAAATAAAATTTTGATATTATACATGTAAAAATGCACTTTTGATTATTTGTTAAATAATATTTGTTTTCTTCAATATTAATTTTTACATAAAAAATTTCATACACATATTTAAAAATTGATGTATGTGCATATAACATTATGTTTTTTTTTTCAATGATAAAAGATAACAAAAAACAATAAAAATGGTTAGCCAAGCATTGCCCAACCCACCTTATCCTCATTCGTAACTCTATTATTAGAAGTCGAGAATGGAAGATTTGTGTAAGAAGAAACGTAGCATGTTGGGTGAGGGACCTGGGTGGTCGTACTCGCCGTTGTCTCCAACTACAACTTCCTACTCATATAGACATAGATAGATAGTTAAACCCAACTGGGACTCCTACCGTAAACTTTCTACTTGATACGCAACAGGCCTACCTTACTAGATATTATACAGTATTCATAATTATATCATGCATATTCATTTTTTTTTACTTTTTTAATGATATAATTTATCATTAATCAAGTGATTAATTTATAATTTTAGAGCTTAACCACGGTTAAAACTCGAGAAGAGATTAGGAAAGGGAGGGGGATAGAATGAAGAAGGGGTCTTGTCATTGGCATTTGACTCCTTGGACCTTGTCCTGTCAAAACCCAAAGAGATGGCATTTTACACGGAAAAAAAAAAAAAAAAAAAAAAAGAAAAGAAGAAAGTGACCCATGATTCTGCTTGCTGCCATTGCCAAACCTCTCTTATTTACTACTGCTATCCAGATTCCAGACAGAGAGAGAGAAGAGAAAACAAAAAAAACTAAAAAACCAATCCAAATAAGATAAAATAAAAAAGTAGAAAGGGAAACTTGTCATCTGATATCGTACAGTTGAGAGAGAGAGTTGCAGGTTTTATTGCACAGCTGCAGCACAAGTTGTTTTAACTTTGTATATGAAATAATTCTCTCTCTCTCTCTCTCTCTCTCTCTAGCTGTTGCCATTTCCTCTCTTTTCTTTCTTTCTCTCTTGCAGTTGTAGCTTTGGTACTGAACACCCTCAATGAGAGAGTACTGTATAGGCCTATCTTGCCTGAGCGATGTGATTGAACTAACAAAAAGTTAAGATAGCCTTATTCTTCTTCTTCTTCTTCTCCTCCTTCTAAAATAGCGAGAAAAATGAAAAAGGAAAGATACCCATCAAACAAAATATAATTAAAATAAACCCCCTGTTTCTTCTGTTTTGTAATCTTCTCTCACTTCATAACTTCACTGCTGTAGCTATATTCGATGTCGGCTCCTTCAATAAGGACTTCACTGTTTCTTCTCCTTCCTCATTTCCTCTCTTCTTCTGAGGTCTAAAGTTTCATTAAACTTTTGAGCCAAGGCTGCCTAGTTTTTACGGTGCAAGAGTTGGAGGAGTGGGATATGGGCAGTGTGGTTTGAAAATAGGGTCCGTTTTGAAGGGTAATAATGGCATTTCGACTGGAATTTGTCCTCCTGGCCATTCTCCTCTCTTTAGGTTGTTTTGGTTCTGTGGATTCCGACGATAGTGAGTAGTTCTTTTTCTCCGTTTGTTTGGTTGGGCTTGGGAGAAATTGGTGCAGGAAAGCAGAATGTTGGATTCCCATTTTTAATTATATTTTCTGTTTCGAAACCAGCAACTGAACTCAACTTTTTAAGGCCTATAGTTGTTAATGTCAACGTGTGTGAGGCAGACACAGGTCCAACATTATATAATACTTTTGTTTTCTTAGTTTCAAGAACAAAATCTAATTCTTTTTTGTTTTTGTGGTGAGTTTCATGGTAAAAAGTTTAAGGTTTCTATCTCTTAATAAAATGGGTCATTAGCATTTTTTTAGGAATATATTATTTCTGGTTGTTTGTTTAACCTATGAAGTATTGTTTTCTGCCTTCTTTTCATCTTTTTTTTTTAGTGTGCGTGTGTGTTGCGACTGAAATTGGTATTGTTGTATGGTGAAGGTGCAACTTTGCTGGAGATAAAGAAGTCATTTAGAGATGTAGACAATGTTCTTTATGACTGGACAGACTCCCCATCTTCTGATTACTGTGTTTGGAGAGGGGTCACTTGTGATAATGTCACCTTTAATGTTATTGCACTGTGAGTCAGTCTTCTCATTTTCATGTTTTGGCAATAATGTTACAGTTTACTGCCTTGCAATGTTAGCCTATTGTTTTTGGTTGTCAAAGATTCATCCTTTGCTCCTTTTCCTGATTGGCTGCTCTTTTTTGTTGTAGTAATCTGTCAAGTTTGAATCTTGATGGAGAGATTTCGCCCGCAATAGGAAATCTTAAAGACCTGGTTTCTATGTACCGTTTCCTACTTATATTCCCTTATCTTCTTGTTGTGTTGTTCGCTGGAAATTTTATAAAACCTTCTTTTTAATCTTGAATTGAATTGGAATTTTTCCCCTTAAATAGATATTTCTTTTTATCATTATGAGCATGGAGTTGACTTAGGTTTGACTCAAAATTAATTGTTGTTGTACATTCTTTGACCAGTGATCTCAGGGGAAATTGTCTAACTGGGCAGATCCCTGATGAGATTGGCGACTGCTCATCTTTGAAAAGCTTGTAAGTTTTGCATATGAAAGATGGTCAACATGAATTTACTTGTTTGAGTGGCATTCTATTGTTTATTAGTTCAGTTAATTTTTATTGTTGTATTTTGTTAGGGACTTGTCTTTCAATGAGATATATGGAGACATACCGTTTTCAATTTCAAAGTTGAAGCAACTAGAATTTCTGTAAGTGTCTTCTCAAGTGTATTTCATTGTGTTCCAGCTTTGTGGATTGTTGCTTTGCTCCTCTCAGTTATTAAATCTGAACTCTCACTAACTGCGTGTTTTTCAGCATTTTGAAGAATAACCAATTGATAGGCCCAATTCCATCTACTCTGTCTCAGATTCCAAACTTGAAAATTTTGTAAGATTTAAACTTGATGTTTTCTTTCTAATCTAATGCTTCACATAGAAGTTTTTGTATTCTCAATCTAAATGCTGTTCCAGAGATCTGGCACAGAATAAACTTGGGGGAGAAATCCCTAGATTAATATACTGGAATGAAGTCCTGCAGTATCTGTAAGTATATATGAACATTTGATGTCATCTTAAATATGCTTTCCATTTTAATAGCTGCGGTCTCTCTGATCTATATTTCTATAGTGTTTTCTTATAAATTTGACCCTGAGCATCTTTTTATCTCCTTTCCAATCAGTGGTTTGCGAGGAAACAATTTGATTGGGACACTCTCTCCAGATATGTGCCAGCTAACTGCATTGTGGTATTTGTAAGTTTTCAGCTTCTAATGCTGTCACTTTAAGAACTCAAGACTTTTTCTAATTTGAAGTTTGACATATGCCCTGCATTTATATCCTTGTTTCTCCTGTCATTGTAGTGATGTGAGAAACAACAGTTTGACTGGGACGATTCCTCAAAATATAGGCAATTGTACTTCCTTCCAGGTCTTGTATGTACTCCATCCCATTCAACAAACTGAAATTCTCAATTCTTGGAATACCTTGTTTAGTTATTTGAAAGAAAATATTTTTGTTCACTTTCAACTGGCAGGGACTTGTCCTATAACCAGCTAACTGGAGAGATTCCATTCAATATTGGGTTCCTACAAGTAGCCACATTGTATGTTCTGGCAGTTCTCTTCAGTTTACTGAACAGCTTCAATTTTGGCAACTAATTTTTTATGAAGGGTTCTTACACCTCATTTTGCTGCCTAGATCCTTGCAAGGTAATCAGCTGGGGGGCATGATTCCATCAGTAATTGGTCTAATGCAGGCTCTTGCTGTATTGTAAGTGCTATTGGTGACTGTTCCCTGAACTTAGAAGGATTTTGAGTTTGAAATTTTCGAAAGACAAGCTTTGTGGATTTATTTTATCATCATTCTTCATTTTTTCATTTGTACTAATCTCTTTTATTCATGAGTGGTTTGTTATTCTTATTCTATTCTCTTTCTTTGCCTAATAATCAGAGATCTAAGCTGCAACTTGTTAAGTGGGCCAATCCCTCCTATTTTGGGAAATTTGACTTACACAGAAAAACTGTGAGTATGTCATTCCTATTCTTGCATTTTATCATTTCTAGCTGTAAGTTCAAGAATCAGACTATTATTCTGCGGTGAACCTAAAATAGCTGCTTGATTGAGAAATATGATAGACTTTGCTTGATTCCTTGTTGTTTTAGCCTTGTATTTCTAGAGTATAAAGTACTCTTAAGTTATCAAATCAAAAATTAATTTTAATGATCATATTTTCTAGGTATTTGCATGGTAATAAGCTTACTGGATCCATTCCCCCGGAGCTTGGAAACATGACAAGACTTCACTACTTGTATGAACACTTAGCTAATTTTTGTGGTCCTAGTTGGGATAATTCATCTTAAATATTCTTTTTGATTTTGAGTTACATGCCATATATTGTTCTTGACAAGCATGACCAAAGGATATCAACTCTTTGATGTGCTTCTATGCTATTTCAGGGAATTGAATGATAATCAACTCACAGGCCGCATCCCATCAGAGCTTGGAAAACTAACCGACTTGTTTGATCTGTATGTTATGTTATTTTGAAGGTTTACTTAGGCTCTGTTTGGCTAGACAAATCTAGATTATAATCTAGTTTTACCATTAATATAAGCTAATTTGACCCATAAGATTTGTTTGGTAAACTATATTATTTGAAAAAAAAGCTAGATAGTAATCTCCTTAAAAAAAAGTTAGTGGGACTAGCGTCCAACTGAAAAGCTACTAGATTATAAATTTTTTTTCTGTTGTTACCCTTGTTTTATTTCATTTTATATTTCTCAGCTATTTTTATCTAACACTTTTACATCCATCAGTTAGATTATTAGCCACTAGATTTTCTGCTACTAGATTATCAGCTGCAAAAGTTATCAGCTAGTGGCTAGGTTATCAGCTAGTTTTCCTAAACAGAGCCTTAGTGTTTGTTGTATATCATAAGTCAGTAATGCATTGTTTTTTGTAGAAATGTTGCCAACAACCACCTTGAAGGGCCTATACCTGATAATCTTAGCTCATGTACAAATCTCAACAGCCTGTAAGCATTAACCTTCTTTCTTTTACATTCTTATTCGCTATAAGATGGTTGTTAACAATTGCATTTGATGTAAGCAATGTGCATGGTAACAAGTTGAATGGAACTATTCCATGCGCCTTTCAAAGGCTGGAGAGTATGACGTACCTGTAAGTTTGGTTCACTGTCTGTTGAAACTTAGCATGAGTCTTAAAATTTTCTTTAGAATTTTCTCTATATTATGCAAATATAGCTCTTAAGTTTACAGAATTTCTTGTTGACTCTTTGCTTTCTGACCTCTCAGGAATCTCTCCTCCAACAACATTAGGGGTTCTGTTCCAATTGAGCTATCTCGGATTGGTAATTTGGACACTTTGTAAGTATTGAATGCTTCAATTTTTCCGTTGATGTTTTCATTTTTATTAGTTGTTACCTTATCTTGCCCACATGTCAGGGATATTTCTAACAACAAAATTACTGGGTCCATTCCTCCTTCCCTTGGTGACCTGGAACATCTCCTAAAGCTGTGAGTTCAAATGCTAGGTGATTCCAGCATCTTAAAAGTTCTTCTTGCTGACACTTGCTGTCTTATTTGATAGAAATCTTAGCAGAAACCAATTTTCAGGAGTCATTCCGGCAGAGTTTGGTAACTTGAGAAGTGTCATGGAAATGTAAGAAAATCATCAAGAGTTTTGATAAATGTACTCAAAGCTTAGTTTTTGTCCTCCTAACTTTGTATGTCGTGTTGTTGTAGAGATCTTTCAAATAATCATCTCTCCGGAGTGATTCCTGAGGAACTCAGTCAACTTCAGAACATGTTCTCATTGTAAGTTAGAATCTCCAACTTCCATATGTTGTATCTGAGAGGCAAATCCCAGTGGATTTGAGACCTGTGCTGCTGCAAATTCTCAGTAGTTAGGTTTTGTTCATTGAAGTTGCTTAGTCTTAACAAATATTTAAGGCCATACTGATAAATCCCTTGACTGAAACTAAGTGGAGTTTGCAACTTCCTCTGATGATGCACTTTGGTTTCCTTTCCATAGTTCCTTACATATTTAATCTAAAAAATGTAGGAGACTGGAAAACAATAATCTTTCAGGTGATGTGATGTCTCTAATCAACTGCCTCAGTCTTACTGTCTTGTAAGCACACTATTTCCTGGGGCTTATACTTTTTTGTACTGGCACTTGAATAAGGAGCTCTTATTGCGAAATTTTACCTCTAAAATTAACCTAAATGCATACATGCAGGAATGTTTCTTACAACAACCTAGGTGGTGTTATTCCTACAAGTAATAACTTTTCAAGGTTTTCACCTAACAGGTTAGAAGATTTGGTTATTTCCTTTATGCATTTCTTAACATATATGCTGTCTGATTTTGAAGCCCAAAATTTGTTCTGTTACATTATTGAAAAGTTCTCTCAAATCTCATGATTAGTCTTTCAAGGTTTTAAAGTTCTAGTAATTTTATGTGCAGTTTTATTGGAAATCCTGGTCTTTGTGGCTACTGGCTAAATTCTCCATGCAGTGAGTCTCATCCTACAGAGCGAGGTATTCATGATATTCATTTTTTTTTTTCGTTTCAGGGTAGTCCACTACTTACAAAATTTTATATCATGCCAGGATAACAAAGATTCAATATCAAAAAACTGAATGCAATGGTCAACTTTACTTTATCTTCATGCTACAACACCTTATACAAACAATATACGAGATTGCACATACAAATTTCACCCTGGGATCTTTTGTTTTATTATGAAGGGAAAAGGAAAAGATCCATCTTTTGAAATGCATTTGTCCTATGATCAAGGCTTTTCTGTTGCAACACTGAAGGAATCAGTGTACTTACTGTTTTTTTGTCATTATCATGCAGTTTCAATTTCAAAAGCAGCTATCCTTGGGATTGCTCTTGGAGCCCTTGTAATTCTTCTCATGATCTTAGTGGCAGCTTGCCGACCTTATAATCCCACACCTTTCCAAGATGGATCACTTGACAAGCCTGGTAATATTCTGTAATGCATCTGATATTGCAGATCAATTTAACAACTTAACTATGAATCTGTCTTGTTGAGCTGTTGGACTGAGATAAGCTAGAATTCTCGTTAAAGGAGCTTAGCTATCACTTTATTTACACATGGCCAAATTATATAAGCATTCTTTATGATATGACTCTTAGAAGTTATTATCAGATGTAAAGATAATTTCCTTTATCTTCCCCTGAAAATGGGTGTGAATATAACCGAATGATAAATTGACACAAATGATGCAGTAGTGGGTTTGTCTCAAATTGTACCCTGAAAGGGTTTGATCACCTGTCAAAAATGAATTTATGTTAATAATACTTCTTGATGCTTGAACAAGCAGTTACTTACTCTACACCAAAGCTGGTGATCCTTAACATGAATATGGCGCTCCATGTGTATGAGGATATCATGAGGATGACGGAGAATTTGAGTGAGAAGTACATAATTGGTTATGGTGCATCCAGCACTGTTTACAAATGTGTCCTTAAAAACTGCAAACCAGTAGCTATCAAGAGGCTGTACTCTCACTATCCTCAGTGCTTGAAGGAATTCGAGACTGAACTCGAGACAGTTGGGAGCATCAAGCATCGGAATCTGGTCAGCCTCCAAGGGTATTCCCTGTCCCCTTCTGGGAACCTTCTGTTTTATGATTATATGGAAAACGGCAGTCTGTGGGATCTCCTTCATGGTGAGTTGGAGTGTTCGGACAATGATAATGTTATAATGTTTTTTGATCTTTATTTTTTTGCCTATACCATTATTTTTTCTTTTTAGTTCATCTCCATGACCATCTATAAGACACTTAGTTGAGCCATATGGAAAATCATTTTGAAGAATGTTTCATGTTCTAGTCAAAATCTGTGGGTAGGCTTGTGGATTTTGGAAATGAACTGCTATCTAGTCGATGCCTTGCCAAATCCATGTGATGAAGTGTGGGTGAATTATCTAAAATCTCCTTGGAAGCATATCTAGATTTTTCTTCCTTCTGAATTATCATGCAATTTTTGTCTTTCAGGGCCTACTAAGAAGAAAAAGATCGACTGGGATGCTCGTCTGCAGATAGCTTTTGGAGCTGCGCAAGGGCTAGCTTATCTACACCACGATTGTAGTCCCCGCATCATTCACAGGGATGTGAAATCATCAAACATTCTATTGGACAAGGATTTTGAGGCCCACCTCACTGATTTTGGTATTGCAAAGAGCTTATGCGTATCTAAATCTCATACTTCTACCTACATAATGGGCACCATTGGTTATATAGACCCTGAGTATGCACGTACTTCCCGTCTTACAGAAAAGTCTGATGTTTATAGTTATGGCATTGTTCTACTTGAGTTGTTGACAGGAAGGAAAGCAGTTGACAATGAATGCAATCTCCATCATCTGGTTTGTTTTCTATTCATCCTTGTGTTCTTATTGATCATCTTTTACAAAAACCCGGTCAAAGTGCAAAGGGCAGATCATGAGTTAGGTTTTGATTTCTTGTTTCACTGTCAAACTTTTATCACAGTGAAGTGGGAAAAATTCCTAAAGAAAGAATTTCACACATTACAGTATTAAATATTGTAGTTCCCATGGAGATTTTCAGTATTTTTCGTTTGTTTTGTTTATCTATTGTACATAGGTTTTAGTTTATTGACTTGAACGACTTGTATTTATAACTGATCAAAGACCATAGCCCTTACTTAATAGACTAACTTGTTTTGGATCATGTAAGTGCTGGTGTTAACATTCATCTTGGTGCTTGATACCGGATATCTTTCATGGCTACTAAACGTTCAAATTGTAAAAAATTATTCCTTATTATTGCTTCACATTTTTTGGAAATGCAACCGAGATTTATTGATGTCTTGAACACCTGGCACTTTAACTGCATCAGATCTTATCAAAGACAGCCTACAATGCTGTTATGGAAACTGTTGATCCGGAGATCAATGCTACATGTAAAGATCTGGGAGCTGTGAAGAAGGTTTTTCAGCTTGCCCTTCTGTGCACCAAGAGACAGCCATCAGACCGGCCAACTATGCATGAAGTGACGCGTGTCCTCGGGAGTCTTGCGCCACCCGCAACCCCACCAAAACAATGCATCCCAGCACCACCTGCCCCCATCCCATCGGCAAAAGTGTCTTGCTACATGGATGAGTATGCAAATCTAAAGACTCCACACATGGTGAATTGTCCATCCATGAGCACCTCAGATGCACAACTTTTCCTCAAGTTTGGTGAGGTAATTTCCCAGAATAGCGCTGAAAGGAATATTCAAGTATCATAGTAGGAAAATGGATATGCCAACATTGGGTTATTGCGTTAGTGGATGCTTTTCTTCTTGATCTTATTTTTTGGGTAAGGGGTTAGTGGATGATCAGTTAGTGGAAATTGTGTATAAAGATCTGGTATCAATTATTGTAGCTATGAAAAAAAGAAAAAGGTTGGGACTACTTTACTGATAGATTTTGAAAAGATTCTATTACCAGAACACCCTGTGTATGTATGCATGTATGTGTAGTATATAAAATCATTGCTGCAATTTTGTCCACCTGGTTCATTGGGACCACTGGTGGCCTGGTGACTTCACAGGGTCAGGGCAGGCACAGGCCTCTGTGAAGTGAAGGCCAGTTGGGTGCAGCAGTGCATTATATGCTTTTCCAGCAATAATTCACTGGGGAATGTATCCAATCGATCCGTCCAACTAAGATTGTCTTGTTGGATGGTCCTCACCTCCCATTGAATTGCCATGGATGATCTGAAATCAATTTAAATGCTGGAAATCTGTAAGGTGTTCCGCCATTGCAGATTAATTTGTCTACAACGTAAGCACGGTTTTGTTTCATATTTTAGATATATTTTATTTTCAATTTAAAAATATTTATTTTATTATTTAATAGTTATGACAAGGAAAATTATATAAAACATTAATTTAATTGAGGTAATTAAATAGATTATATGTAAACTTGCATAATGCTTAGAAATAATACGATTGAGTTAATTAATAGATTATCTTTTTTTTTTTTGTTTTGAACTTTGAGGTCAAGAGAATTAGATAATGCTTAAATGTAGTAATAAAAGTTTAGTATTCAGCTAAGTTTTAATTCATTAATAAAATTATTAGAACATTTTAATTAAATCTTATAGCTTTTTATTATGAAATTTGAGTTTTTAATAATTTTTTAATTTCATTATTTCAATATTATGATGTCATCTTAATTGTCAATTTTTTTTTTAAAAAATATTATTTCTTATATGAGAAAAATATAAATGATACGATTCTTATTTTTATGTGAAGAAGTAATATGTAAATATACTGATAGTGCTTCTTAAGTCTTTTAAGTTCAAAAAAAAAAAAGACATTTAACTTTTTATTATTGAGAATGGTTTTACCTGTGTTGTGTTTGGAAGAGAAGAAAATAAAAATAAGGGGGAAAGTAAAGTATGAGCAGAAAATAAGGGGAAAAAATAAGGAGAAAAGTAAAATAAGAGTGGAAAATAAGGAAAAAAATATTTTTCTTTATTTAGAAAAGAAGGAAAATAAAAGGGGAAGAAAAATAAATATTATTTTCTCTTTAAAATGAATAAATTTTTATAAAATTATAATTATGTACATAACTTTTTTGTTTTCTTTAATTTGTTTTAATAACTTTATTTTCTTCAATAAAAGGTAAAATAGCAAATATATAAAATATTTTTTTCTTTTTTCTTTCATATTTTATTTTTTAAATAAGGAAAAATAAAATTAATTTTTTTCTTTCTCTTCTATCTAAATGTAAGAAAAAAAAATAAAATTTATTTTTCTATCTTATTTTTTTTCCGTCGTGCATTACTTTTCAAATATAGTGTTAGTGTTCTTGAAACTTTTGCAAAATTCCACACATCTGCACCCCAATGTAGATCCCAACGGTGTTTAGAGTTCAAATTTGTCTCGTGACGACGACAAAACTCATCTAACATAGACTTTAGAAGGTCAAATCATTGATTATTACTAAATGAATCAACAATGGAAATTATTAGTCAATTAAAAATACCATGAATTTCATTTAGCTTTCTCACTTGAAATATTACTCCCAACACATTCAGATATTCTTCTGCAAGTATTAACGGCCATCAGATAGATTGTCAACTTCAAGGCCCCATTAAGGACCCAAGTAAACTGGATCAGTCTCGGATTGTGAGTCTTCAGCCACCGACAGAAAAATATATAGGTGAATTAATTACGATTTCACTTTTGAAATAGATGATTTAATAAATGAAAAAAAAAATTCTGAAATTCCTTTAATATCTTCTCTATAATTTTATCAACTCAAATATTTTCATCCTTTTAACGACCACGATGAACTCGAACTCCATCATATATTTTTTATACTTTCTTCTTAGTTGATACCTTTAGCAAATCCTCCAAATTATAATCTAAAGCGTCCAAGAGTACCAAAGTCTTTAATCCCTCGCTTCCCACCAAAAATCGCCATGTATTATGCTGTTTATTTTTATTTAATTTTAACTAATTTTAACTACTTTCACTTTTCTATCATTATTTTATTTTTATAATTTCTATTTAGTCATCTCTTAAAACCTTCATATTTATAAGATATTTTAGTAATTTTAATATAAAACTTTCATTAAATCTTACCTTCTAACCAAACAAAATAGAATATAAACCATACTTTATCTTACCTTCTTCTCAAATAAGACAATACTAAATTATTAATCTTATGTCACCGTACTTAAAAAAAAAAAAATCTTACCATCTATTTTCACAAATAGAGTGTTAGTGATTAAAGAGTACAATGATAATATGTATTGCTCATAATTTGTTTGGCCATATATGGCAATTTTCAATTTGCAAGCTACTTTATTTCTTTTTTCAATTTGAGATTATTAATAGATTTAATATGAGTGATTTTAATTTTGTCATTTGATCCAATTTCATGAAGAATATCAATTTCTAAGATGGAAAAATGCGCATCAAAATTATACTAACAAAAAATTAATATATCTTGTAAATTTTAGGTTACAAGATTGTGTTTTTGTTATTCTTAAATTTATTGTATTGAAATCAGAAATTTTGACAGCAAAAGTGTTAAAAGAAAAATGGTTGAGAAGTGAAAATTTAACATCAAAACAAGGATATTATGGTTATTTTTTATACTTTTAATAGAGAGACTATTGAGTGTAATGGAGAAAAAAATAAGGATGATTAAATTAAGTTTTAAAAAATGAGAGATTAAGTAGTATATTAAAATAAACTTTGACGCTAAAATTGTAATTAATCTAAAATAAATTCCATATTATTTATTACTATTTAACCTCTCCCCAAACAACATTGCCAACAAAAAAAAAAATCCATTGCAATTAGATGGGCATGATTTTTATAGGAAGTAAGTAAATCTAAAAAATTGTACTTACCATTCTGTTTTTGGCTTTATCCAGATTCACAATAAGATGCTCCTCCATCATTTTGATTTGGGCTAAGTTGTCAACATTATGTGGGTTCTTTCAATCCCTAACAATGATGACATGACATGAGAAAATTGTTTATAATATCAATGAAATTAAGTGATAGTTTCCATGACTAAGATTCCAGAAAACCTAAGAATTTTTTCCCTCATCTAGTTCATTTTTCAGCACTGCCAATTGATGCTTTATCAACTGCATCACATAAACCACATAATTTTCATTTTTTATTTTTTAAAAGTTAAAAATTAAATTCCATTACTATGTTTAATTATTATTAGTACTAGGTTTGTAAGTGTAAAAGAACGTACTTTGATTGCTTCATCTCTGCAATGAAGAGAATAAGATAGAGGAAAAAGAAAAGAAAAGAAAAGTAAGTTCAATTTTTTTTTTTTTGTCATATTATAATGCAGTGGAGAGAGTTGAACAAATGATCCAAAAGTCTTTGATCAAGTACACAATTAACTAAGTTAAGTTTGGGGTATAACTACATATATATTTATGGGCTTTCATATAAATGAAATAGATAATTTATTACCTGTCACTTGAAAAGTTTCTTAGATGGGCTTTTAAATCGACCTTTGAGTACACTCTTTTTAATAACTTTTAATCATAATGTTTGAGATAATTAAAATTATTATAACAAAAGAAAGAAAGAAAGAAAGAAAAAATAGCATGATTTGTCATAATTCTTACTTACCTTCATGGTGTAGCCCTCCTGAGCACATTAGTGCAATAGTAAATTAGCAATTGAATTATCATAAGGTATAATTGAAGAATATCTTTAAGGGTTTCATAGCTTTCATCCAATTGATAAATTTTTATATATTTGATTTCAAAGAATCATTTCATTCAATCGATAACTTTTATTTAAACTAAATGGATTGTCTAATTGAAGAAATGACAATTTTAACAAAGAATATTAACAATAACATAAGAGGAAGCAGCAACATGGTTGATACCTTTGTTCTAGTTCTTCAATACCTAAAGTTGACAATCTCTCCAAAAATGGCACTCAGATCTCTGCAATAATCAAAATTCACTAAATTAAGTAAAAAACTAATACTGAATGCAACAAAAAAGAAAATTAATTGCACAAGTAAAGACAATCTCAAAAGGAAATTTGGAAATCAAAATCGAATGTGTTTGATTCATTTATATACTACATATATATGTGATATAATAGTTTGTTACGAATAATTTGAAATAATTAAATTATGTACGGATAATTGCATGCAAATAAGAATAAAAATAAAAAATAAAACGAATAAATGATTCATTACTTACTTGTCATGTCCAACATAGACGGATGGTTTTCCTGTTGGAGAAATCATAACAAGTGCAAGATCAACATCTTATAGTGTAGCAAGTTCTTTTGCCTTCTCGAAAAGTCCAACTTTTCTTTTAGAATACTTCACTTGCCTACCCTTCATAGATTTCAACCTTAATATCTTCAACTTTCTTCTTCCCATCCTTTATCTTTTGTTCTTGAAGATGCTCTTCCAGGACAAAACAGCCATGGCATGCCAATCTTATTATGCTTTTAAAGTGCAGCTATAAATTGTAAATGGAAAGATATTTATCAACAGAATCACACTAAAATTTGTTGAAGTTTTGAATTCATTGTGGATTGCAACCATGTATGACACATGCTCAAGGACCGCTGCATAAAAATCCTATGTAACCGATAACATGCTGTTGTTGTGCTTTAATTAATTACAACATTACATGTGACTAATTATTTACTACACTTTGTACGCAAAATATGTACATCAGTGGCATGGGTTTCACTTCAAATATTGCAAATAGGATATATATGTATAATATTATTTGTATAGAGTATTTTATTTTTTTTGCTTTTTAGCGTGAGGGATAAATTTATCATTATCGAACTTGAAACCTAAAAACGGTAGAAAACATAAAAATTTATGTATACATATAACGAGTAATTATATTGGAATATGACAAGATGATTCAATAATTAGTTTTACACCTTAAAAAAACCACTAACAAGATGGAAATTCAAAATCAAAATTAAATTGAAGAAATTGAAACCAATTGCTTTTCATTTAGTACATATCAAATTAAACTCGAAGTCATACAATAATTGATGTAATTTCTTTAAAAAAATGCATGTTTTAGATGATAATTTTATTTTTTGTTTAAATTGTTGTATGTAAATTATGTGTTTCATAGGTTATTGAAAACCTGAAATTTGTGATTTTTGTCTTATGAATTTTATATGATAGAAATATAAATTGATGGTGTCCTTTGGAGTAATGAAAAGGTTATATATGTACATTCCATTTATTTAGTGTTAATGAAATGTTTTATTCATTAAATTTTATTTTTTGATAAAATGCTAAAATAAATATCCTTGTTTTCCACTTTGTTCATATGAAATGGAATACGTGATAGTTGCAACGTTTTTAACGCAATTCGAAGTTTTAAAATTTACGATCTTTCTTTCTAGCATAATTTTTATTTCACTATTTTATATTAATATAAAATAAAACTATCAACATGGAATATAATTTAATATATTATTTAAAGTATATTTATAAATATTAATAAAATAAAATATTCATTACATAAATACATAATATATTTTCTAAATAAGCTTTATTTTATGTAATTGCCCATTTTATAATTTTTCAGTATATTTATATTTGTAATTTGTAATTTTATATATTAAATTAATATGTATTTCAATCACTTGTTTACTAAATAATTAATTTAAATGACAAGTTATCATTTTTTGTTAATATACACAAACACACACATGTTAGACATAAAATGCACTCATTTACAAAACCATAATAATTTTATAAAAATGTATTAACTTATATAACTCACATATACATATTTTTCACAATCGATATAGGATTTCGAATGATTAGTTTGCTTTTCAGTTATCATGATGAGAGATATCACAATATATATATATATATATATATATATATATATA